>APFE030766393.1:233906-257631 GCA_000404065.3 Pinus taeda | reverse complement strand
TAGTCAGTTACGACTACCTCTCATGGAAATGGTCATACGTTTGAATGACTTACTTAACGCAGTTGAATCCCAAAAATGATATCTAATAGATGTAATGTCAACATGATCCTCTTGAAACTTTTGATTCAAATTATTTAACTCAATAAGTACATCTGCAAGTAAGTGGATGAAAAATTGAACTTGAAATATTGTATCCATTTCATACATTTTTTTCTCCACTAACTCCTAGTCTCTTAACAAATTAGGAATGAGCTTAACGAGTCTTTCCATGACTTTTCCTCTAGAAGGCCATCTAATATGATGAATTTGTAACATTTCTAGCCTTGTGATTTGAAATGACTCCATTATCTCTTTCAATTCTCTATGTATTTTAATAGATTTGCCTAACCATAAATAAATCTTGTTTGCAAACTTATCAATAGCTTGCAACTCTTCAAAATAAAATGAAGCATCATTTGTTGCTAATGCTTCTCGATGAGCTATATAGCGGATATATACTAAATGAGGGGCATGTTGATGAAGCTTAGTAGATAAACCTTCACGAGTAACCCTCATGGATGATGCTCCATCAGATCCAAATCCAACTAAATTTTTCATGGATAGATTCATGTCTGCTAAAACAGATGTCACAGCATCATACATAGACTGTGATGTTCCATCCCTAATTTGTAGCAATTGTATGAGTTTTGTAGCACATGGACCTCTTCCTTCATTTGTCAAATATGAAATATAAACAATCAAATGTTGCACCATAGTTTGTTCAGTGCTTTCATCAACTAAAAGTGAGTAATATGGACTTTGCAAAATCTCATCTTTTAATTTTTTCCAATATACCTCCTTAGCAGCTTCTAGAGAGTCTTTTCTAGATGTTGTATTTGTATACGCTGAGTATTCATCTGTTAGAGGAAAGTGAGGAGTGTTTTTATACCTATTCAAGTCACAAATTTTCTTATATTCTTCCAAAGATAAATCATCTATTACAAGAAAATACATGTTCTCAATAACTGAAATAATTATTTTTTTTGAGCATCAACCATTAGCTCTACATGTTTTGTAATTGGAAGAGTATTTCGTTTAATTTCTCCTTCTACAAGTTGCAAAGAAAAATTATGAGCCTCTCATGTTGCATGGATGTTTAAAGCACTAACTTGAAGGGTTGTGCTTCCATCTTTAGAAAATGGAGTTTCCCTTTTAAATTTTACACACCATGAACATTTCATCCTTTCAACACCATTAAAATCTTTTATGGCATAAGCCCATGTAAATCTCAGCTTCCATTTGGCCTTGAATGTTCTTTTGTACCTCCTGGATGTTGGCTCCTCTTCAAGAAGTTCTGAACTATCTGATCCATGGTCCTCATCCACATGACCACATCATTTTCAGAAATGTGCAGTTGATTAGACCATTGAGAGATACCAAATGCATGAGAAAGTGAAAGTTGTTTGAGATCCTCTTTGCGACGACCAAGAGGTGGCATTTTATACCTATAATCAACAAGACAAGAAATATAAAAATATAAATTAATATAAAAATACACAATATTCTTTGAAAATAAGAAAACATACAACAAATTTCATATGAAAAGAAACAAATAGATCTCACACACATAGGTCTCTTGATCATTGAAAATTAAAACTAACATTGATCTTCATGGAAGGTTATGCACATTGAAATCACCAAATGGAATTTCTTCTATAACAAGGAATATCTCTAATTGTTTTTCAATAATTTTAATGTAGAAGGCATCACAATTCACAAGGACAACAATCACAAAAAAGGGGATGCAGAAAGCACATCTACAGTTGGCAGCTTGAGTGGGACAAGTCTATGCAGCATTCGTCATGTATGGACACTTCTTGAGAAGAGCTGACAAACACTTCCAACTAGAGAAGAGCATGAAGATGCTTCCTTTTCCTCAAATGAATAAATTGATGTTGAGTAGTGGAATTACACCCACCTAGAATTAGAAGGTGGAAATTGACAAGATAATTCAGCTGTATAAGGTGGTGGAAATGGATAATAAATAATGAATAAAAATCACACACGATTATCTCCCAACACCGCTAACACCAGATGATTGGGATAGCCATGAAAATTCACATGCATGGTTCCATGATTGTTATGTATGTTAACAACTATATATGGTTGAGAGTGGAGGTGGGCAACTAGAAGTCCACATTTCAATGTTATAGTTCTAATTAAATCACACATAAAATTACAGACATGCCTACATGTACATTTCAATGTTATGGTTCTAATTATATCTCAGATAAAATTACAAACATGGAAGAGTGTACATTTCATTGGTATGGTTCTAAACATGCTAGAGCATGGCAAGGCATTCATGACCCTATATTCTATATAGTTATGAGCTATGTCATGTAGTGGAGCCATTAACATGTATGGCATTCATGGAATCATAGTACTCTGTTATAATAGTACTCCTTTTATATGTTGTGCCTAATATTTTACCAAATTTCTCACTCTGATTTCAAAGAATACATTTCCCATAATCGTTAATGATTTAATATGTCTTAACAAACACATTACACGATCCACAACCAAATATCCCAAATAAGTATTATAAAACACTTTTTTCTAAATCAAAACATCTGGCTTAATTTAAACAAATTGAAATCCTCACCTCAATGTTCATATTAAAAAATGTGTTAATCAAAGTAAATATTTATATGTTACATAAAAATATATAAATAATTTGACACATATTTTGGAAATAGATTTATTGAAGTATAATTTATGGAAAGAAAATAAGCACCAAGGCAAATCACATATTGTTCCAATTGACTTGATGAGAATATGAATAAAATTATAAATATAGATTTAATTTATTTTTATTAAATTTTTTTATAAACCATGGAAGTTCCTCTCACAATTTTCATGTTGAATGGTTTGCAATGGTGGGTGGGGGGATGGGAAAAATAAATGGAATACTCGTAAAAGGACTATAAAACATGGAAGTCCTACTTTCAATAGGAATAGTGAATGGAAGTCCCATGCTAAGAACAAGGTGGCATAATCATGGATATCATAGGAATAACTATAGATGGAAACTAATAGATTGATGTATGTCCCGAGATGGAGAATCTAGGAGTACAAGGTAACTTTTTATAAGCACTAATACCACTCAATGATGAAAGAGGAAGAAGTGAAGTGGCTCCTCCTATTATGATTGAAAGTGAGGGAAGGGACATTATATTCACACTGACCTAGTGATGCCTGACATTGTAGGGAATGGTGGAAAAAGGACAAAGAGTCTAATATTGTAAAGTTGACTTTTGTAATATAGTTGCAAATGGGTCAGTTAAAGGAGGGTTGAAATAAGGTAAATTAGTATCATCCATAGTCTCAACCTTAGGAGTTCCTCCTAAACTGGTGGTGTTTGCCTCAAGATGATTAAGGGGAGTATTATTTGATGATAAGACTCATTATTCAATAGTGGGGGGCTCTTCCTCAATGGGATAAATACTACATTTCCTTTGTGACCAATGGGTTCTTAGTTCAACCACGATGCTAGAGCTAGAGCATGACATAAAGAAAAAGAGAAATCTAAAGTTGACTCTATACTAGTGACCAAAGAGCACACAACAAAAATAGACGTCTTAAGTTAACAACTAGAAAACTAGATATTATAGAAGGGACCTATAATATCCAAGAATCTCGAGGTGATGAAATCTCCAAGGCCTTGAGCTCGCTAAGGAATGATAAGTAGTTACCCCAACTTCTCGATATCAACCTTTATTGACACAAGTGACATCTTGAATGGAACTTAGCAACACCCCCAAGGCACACAAGTATGGAAATTGACAGCTTCCTCAAGCATCAGGGGGGCTTCCCACTCATAATCACCTAGGTAATATATCTTAAAGACTAGCCACTAAGGTTACTACCTCACTACCAAACAGAAAGAAGAAAAATCATGGGTTGGGATCATATATGTTCATAGGGTATCTATGCTCACAAACTTGACAAGGGTTTGTTCACAGTGAACCATGTGTGTTCATGAGATCCCTAAATGCACATAATCCAATAAGCACCAAAAATCCAATGAAGCGAGGTTGTCTCTCAACTAGCCTCTTACATGACCTCATGCTTGAATCATATGTAGGAGAAGTTTTCCTACAAGAATCTAATGTGGTGGTGAATTTTTTGTAGAGCCAATTTTTCTTTTGTGGCCTTCAAGAGTTCACTCTTCAACTATATTGTAAGGATCTACACTGCTAAACATGTTAGTTTACTATAAACAAGAATGTCTAATAAATTTTACTTCAAATTCATTATTAAGGTTGTTATTTACTCAAAGGGAGATGCGTCCTGCAACTTAGGTGATATTGTGACTCTTTCATGTGTAGTAGATGAATTATAAATGAATGAAATCAATGCAAGTTTCAATGAATTCTATCTAAAGAAGGGAAAAGATCCTTATTTTGTTTCTTGTTTCAAATTTGAAAACAACCAACATGCATTAATCAAATTTTCACTGATTCACAACTATTAAGTGCATCTGCATCTTCTTCAATGTAATTATTTTCATGATGCTAAGAAAAAAAACTTTTCCATTTTCCTTTTGTTATGAGACAATAAAATGCTCTTAAGAAATGAAACAATGCTTCATTTTCTTAATGAGAAAAGAAACAAAATATGAACAACATTCGTAAGCATTCACTCAATGTTACCACAACGATAAATTTAATAGGTGCAACTTTTCAACATGTGCATGAAAAGTAAAACTCAAAGGGAAAGAAACTTTAAAATTAAAGCAAAAAAATCCAACGTACCAATAAGTGCTTAAAAGAAACCAAGAAGATAAATTAAACATGAACCGAAATGCTTCTTAACAATCTGTTATGCCCCTATACCAATAGGTATCATATATCATGACTGACTTGGCCTAGTTCTGAAATATGTTCATACCTTTACTTGTTGCAAAGGATTTTCATATTTGTAAAAAATCAAAAAATGAAAAAACTAGAAAATGTAAAGAGGGTATACCCTAAAAGAATGATCAAATGTTAAAAAGAGAAAAGAAAAGGTCGAAAAGATGAAAAAATGAACCCCAACAAAAAGAAAAGACCATGAAAGTGAGCAAGTCTAAATGCCACTACTATTTACTTTTTTGTATAATAATGATTGTGTGCAACTTGTTACCTATGCCACAATCCATGGTAACTAAATAGCTTAATCTTGGTTATTCCATGTTTTCAATGTCATGTTTTAGAAATAGAGAATAAAGATCTGACCAAACAACTTAATATTGGCAGATAAGTAGATTGGTAGAGCGAAAAAGGAGCTCAACAATTTCATCTGACCCCTTGGATGTAATAAGTGTAGATTTAGATAGGAGTTCATATGTAAAAGAAAAGAAAGTTTGAAAAGGGTTTTCCAGTTTAAGTGCACCCTAATAAAGAAATGAAAATTCTAGGATAAAGTAGGTAGGGTAAGTAGATTATGGTTGCAGAATAAATGTGTGGTGAATGTTAAGTTTAAATGCTTAAATCTTTTACTTTCATCACTAGGAAAAGGCATGTATTGCATGGAAGGCACATGAACATTCAAAGTCACAATAATTAACTTCCCCACTCATTTCCCCTAAATTTTCACTAACTACCCCAAGTACTAAAGGTAATTTCCAAATTTGGAGGGGCTCAAAGCATTTCTCTGACTTTTGGAGGGACCGGACCCTCAGCCCAATAATTGGAAATGCCTAAAGTACTTAAGTCCCTCTCATCAATATTACCCCCCAATAAAATCACTCATTCCTTTGATAAAATTTTTCCTAAGTAAAATCCTATTTTACATAGGTAAATTGAATAATTCAGCATAAAAACCGTTTTATGCACTTTAGCCTAAGCTAATATGTTGTATGATGAAATAATTTCGGAAAACATTAGAATTAGCGCTTTCCCATTTGTTTGGTCATATTAACCACTAATGTTATTATTATGTAATTCCCAAATAAAACAACATTACCCACACTCGTATTATTATATTATACAAAACCCCAAATTTTTACATATCCCGCCCCGATGGTTAAGTATAATCATAAATCAAATAATAAGTGGGATTAATTAGCTAATATGTAGTTAATTAAGAACCCGACCTCCCTGCCATGCTAATGAGAATTAATTAAGTCATCATGACTAATTACTAACTCAACGACCAATCAAATCACCTCGATATGATTAAGTCTTTTAATTAATATCGTGCCCGCCCCTGTTATACATCAGTCATGCCATTGCTCGACTACCATCCAATCGGATCGTTCAGGTCTAACGGCCCTCGATCATATCGTGCATGGCCTTTTGGTTGACCTTTAGCACGTGATATGAGCGGTTTGGTGAAGAGTGCCGATGCTACGTGTCGAAAGATGTTTGGAATCGAACAACTCCCACAAAATACCACTTACCCTCCATAAATGGTGTGATGAAACCACTTACCACCTCCCGTTAACGTGAAAATGTCAAATAATCCTTGCTGACGTAACCCTTCTATGTCACGAAACCTGCCAAAAACTTTGACTTTGCATAAAAAACAAAGTATAATCCTTTTTCACCCCTTATTTTGAAAAACTCATGCATGCAGCCAATATGTAGAAAGTCAACCCACCTGTACCCAAACCATCAACCACCCTGAAAGTTGTTGCTCGACACCGCTCGAGTCCACAGTGTGCTTCTAGTCAACCAGTACACCATTAACAATCACTCCATAATAGGTATTTACCAGTTTCCTTCTAGAAACCCTATTAAATACTAAAACTCCATTGCAATTATGTTGAAACCCAAAATTCCAATGTAATTTAGTTGCCAGACATGAAATTAAAGACTCCCAGGACCTCTATTACACCTATTTTACACTCAAAAAGCCCAATTTTCATTTCTAAATCCACAAGAACTAGAAATGGAAAACCTCGTGGCCCTCAATGCACCTCCTATCACTACTCCTCATAGGGATTTGGATTATCTACCCTTAGTAGATAAATATTTCCAGATAAAGGACCTTGAACCTGATAAAAACCCCTTGAAAATATTTTGTCAATGCTAAGACAATTAATGAATGGCTTTGATACCATAGGAATTTGGTAATCCAATCTCCCAAGATACATGCTCCCTTCTGTGCATATTTTCCCTCATATTATCCATCAATGTCAAGCCAATTATAATCCCAACCTTAGAGCTGTAATGTCCCCCAATCAAACTATTCTCTTCACAATTACTGTAGATTCAATCAACAAAATGATACAGTTTCAGCCCGGTCAAAACCTCACCCACATTTCCATTGGATAATTGCTTGAAAAGTTCACCAAAATGTCTAGTTCTGAGCTCAGCCACCTTTGCCACACTTTCATAGATAGGGATGACATACCCAAAGATCATCCTCCCTATCTGACATGTTTTTTCACTGATTGTTAATATGATTGTTGTTGTAATGGGTTTCAATACTAGTGAATATGTGGATGAATTGACTCTAGTTCTCATGTCCATCTTCACCCCTGGTTAGCCTCCTGCTGTCAAATATGACTATGCTGCTTTCATTGCTGAGAAAATCCATGACCAGTTCATGAGAGAAGGAAATGAAAAAGTATTTAAGTATTATACAGACATATATCACCTTTACCTTTACTATCAGTCTAACAAGTTTCCTTTCTCTGCGCATAAACTTGATACAAAAGGTAGCCCTAGGTCAATCATTTTCTAGGCCTTCATTTTCTACTACTCATCCTCTTCTCCTTATTCATACATAGACTTCATTGATCAATTTGTCTATCCTATAACTACCATGCTCATGGGACGTTCTCCCCCTAGAATCAGTGATTATATAAAGAGAATCCTGCAACTGTCAAAGCAATACAAGATAGGTGACTGGTACTTGTATCAGAATCACACTGAGATCCGAATCTATGGTTGTGAGATCCCTCCTTTCAAGCTACCTAAGTATGTCCCTATGAGATTGTTTGCCTTGAAATATTACAGGCAAGTGACAAACTCTGACCAAATTCATTTCTCCAAGGCAAAGAAGAAATCCTAGTTGAGGATCAAAGACGACTTAGGCCCTTTGTGTGCAACAACAGAAAAGCAAGGAAAGAAGCAGAAGAAATTATAGAAACAACAATGTAACTAAAGAAGATATTTTCTTGGACATATGATCCTCACAGTTTCATCTGTGATAGAAGGAAAAAACACAAGTTATCACCCTACATCCATCACAACATTACTGAAATAGAGAAATATGACAATTTAAATGAATGGAGGGAAGGGACATTGGTAGGTAAGATAGTGATAAATTTGAAGTCGAAAATGTGATGAGAGATTTGGAAAAGAGGCTTGACCTGGACTCGTTTGTATAGGTGCATGCAGAGTCTTCCCAAAGGCCAGCCCAAGAATCTAGTGCTCCCATAGCAGAAACTTCTCAAAGGAACACACATGAAACTAGTGCTCCCACAGTAGAGCCATCATAGGAACAAAACTAGGAAACAAGTGCATCTACATCAGAACAACCAGAAACAAAAAAATGAACAGAGAAATCGAAGTAGCCTGAAATATCTGTAGAGTTAGATCCACCACAACCACATCTAGTTCAGATTAATATGGGAAATCCTCTAGTGCTACAGTCTCCTCGGAATGAGGAAAGGAACTTAGAAAGAGACAGAGAAGCATCTACCAATCCAAGCATACATACAGATCGACCCTTTGCTAAGAGGAAAAGGATGAATCCATATTTAGAAGATGAACTCATTGGAGAAACCACAGAGAGCATAAGGAAGGAAGAAGCAGACAATATACATACATTCCCAATAGGTGGGACATGTTCAAGCTCACAAAGGCAAGAACTTGAAAGGCAATAGAGCATAGAAGTTTCATCCCTCAGGTCTTCTTTTAAGAAGGTTATAGACATAAATGGAAAATTTAGAGAAATCAAGACAAAGAATGAGCAACTGAAGGCCCAAGCCTATGCTCAATATTTAAAGATGGACCCTACAAATCAAACCAGATCGATGTCAGCCTTTTACATCAAAGAAGGCAAAATGCAAATGAGCTTTCTAAACCCCACAGTGCTACAACCAAAATCTTTGGCATATTATCTCAAAACTAAATTTTAATTCATGGCTAAAGACATCCACCCAATATACTAGATCGAATTACACAAGAAAACAGGGGAGATGGTCTATTCTATGCTGACTAGTAAAGCAATGATGGCACATAGGTTGCAAAATTCACTGAACAACACTACTGCCCAATTGTAACTGGAGAAGGCCTCCTCACAGGCAAAGGACAACATAATCAACTCATTAGAGAAGCTAATTATTGAGTTGGGCCATGACCCAAAGGATGTCAAGGCAACAAAAAGCCTAATAAGGAAGAAGAATGAAGATATAGCTGCACTCAGAAAACAGTTGAAGTTGCAACCACTCATTCATCCTCAGATTGTTGAGGTTATAGAGAAGAAAAATGAAGAAGAACTTATGCATTTGATCCTTAAGTTAAATGAGCAATTAAACGAAATAGAGCAGGAATTAGAGAAAGAAGTACAGTCAAGGTAGAGTGAGTCAACCACACAGCCTCAAACTGCAGTGCCAATAGTTTCAACAGTATTCCCTTCCACAATGGCAACTATTTTAGCATCAAATATCCCTTTGGCAACAACTGCACCCATAGAAGCAACAGGTACATCACAGACAGGTTCACCAACACAGAGCACAAAGGACTTGATTAAGTCAATGGAAGAAATGAAACTCCAAGTAACAAAGCTACAGAAAATAAAAGCGAAATTCACTACTTTGGAGCAGAAATATGATATATCAAAAATCAATTATGTAGAGGAAATGAGAAAAAACAAAGGCTTGGCCCAGCATATCAAAGCACTGGAGAAAGATCTTACATTTGAAAAGCCTTTGACAGACATTAGAAAGATATTGTGGACCAATATCACTGATTCTATCAATGATATTTGGTCATCCATTCAAATTATTTTTGAACAAATTCATTTGGTTAAGCCTGCTCTTGAAGAAGTTCAGAATACCAGAGAGGAATTGGGTAGAAAGCATGAAGAGGCAATCCAGTTAATAAATTTTTTAAATATTAAAAACAGGCAACAGTTGGACCAATTAGACATTGAGGATAGGAATGCTACCATCCTCGAAATAAACAAAGTGTTGAACAAGAGGAATCTGATGCAAATCCTAGAACATAGATGTCTAAGTATGCGGGAAGATATAGATGAGTTCATGAAGAAATTTGGCATCTTAAGGAGTAAGGGACTCCCAAGCCCTTTAGTCATCAATGATAGGCTAATGGTTCAGATATACTACATCAACAAGTTGCATCAGTAGGCTAACAATCAGGCCATTTCATCTGTAGTCAAGGCATTGCCCACATGGAAAGTTCTCTATGATGGTTTGGAGAACCTTTTTTACATTGAGAATGAAGTGAAACACTTACTCCAAGTGCAACCCAATTTTGTGAAATATACCGAGGTTGATGAAATTTACAGGAAATTGAAAAGGATGAATATACCAAAGGATGATTGATGGACCAACATGACTGACATCCTGTAAATTACCATGGCTTAAGCAAGGTAAATATAAATAAATTACCACAGTAAAGTTTGGTACAAAAGGATAAGCAATGGTGAACAAATAAAGAGTATCAGACACATGTAAAGAGTATCCATGAAAAGATAAAATAAGATGTCCAGCACAAAGTTACTAGCACGACAACAAGATGCATATTCATAGGACCTGCCTCGAGCTCCTTCAACAAAAATAGGGACAACAACAATCAGTTCACATTTTGTTTCTACATTCGAGACCATCTGTCTCTATATTCAGGTAAAAGATATTTATTTTTCCTAGAATAAATCTCTCTTAGTTAGGAGATATTTTGATGTAAACATTTTTATAAATACTTCCTCATTCGAGGTATTGGTGGTGGATTCTTAAACATTTCTGTAGACAATGTAATTTTGGAATTGAAGTGCTGTTGAACAACTTTTGTATGGCTAGATGGAACAAAGTAATAAACCAAAGGACTTTTACAGGATACCTGTGTCAAACGAGAAACAAATAAGTATTCTATATCTTCTGTTTTTACAGTTTTTCTAGTTTAATCAATATCCATATGTGTTTCATATATGAATGATAAATGAAAAGTTATATTTTAGAAAGAGCTATATTGCATTCTATCTTCAAATCGTTTTTTCTTAATAGTTTCTTCTAGGCTATTATAGGTAGGGAAGTCTTAAGTTCTAACTACTTTCATAGTTTATCACTGTGACCATTTAACAAATAATACTAACTACTTTTTATTAATGAGCACCCCCTTTTCATCATCTTGAACCCTATTGAAGGATTCTCAGTTGCCCTTCCTTCTTGTTCAAGACCATTTCGCCCATTTGAAGCTATCATTTGTCTTTTGTTTAGCTATCTTACCCTATGAAATTCTCCTTTGTTAAATCAACCTCATCCAGATAAGCCATCATCCAGTTGACTCCATAGCCCAATGGCCTAAAATACCTTGTTCTGTTCATCTGCTCCTGAAATCCACCACCAAACAAAATCACAACCCCCGAAGCTATCATAACTAGCCTAATACCCCAAAAAAGAAAGCTAAAACTTAAAGAGAGAGCCCTCTCTGAGTATAGGTTGGCTAGAACCTGTACTTAAAAGATTGGTTTGTGGTTACCTCAGACCCCTTTCATTCTTCTAACAACTTCAAGGAAAATCTGAGTGATAACACAATCGAAACAAAATAATGGACTTGTTCAAAAGTCCATTATTATTTGAGTTAGCTAAAACCCTAACTAATTAAATATAGACTTGTTGATCATTTAACTAAATGAGTTGGTACTATAAAATCAATTTTCTAACATTTTTTTCATTATGAAGCTTTGGAAGCTTAGAACTAAATGTTCACGAAAAAACTCTCTTACTTAATACACCACAAGAAATGGTTGTATTTCAGATGTAGCATTGAATTTCCTAGTGGTTTTGATTTTTTTAATAGCTTGTTTTCATCCATGGAATTTCCCAAACTCTTTTTCTGGTTGAATGTATATTTCATTTTATGCGCTTGGAACAAAGGTAGCCATGTAACCATTTTCTGGATTTTCCTAAATTCTTTTGAAGTTGAGAGAGTATCTCATTTTTTGTATACCTAGTGGACGATTGTAAAAATTGACTTGTTGATTGCTCAACATGCAAGGGACCATATTTATGATGGAAGAATCTGTGTAGGAAACAATGCATCTACAATATCAAAGTCTCCAAATAGTTTCATTTATGAAGATCTCACAATGCTTCAGGACAAGGTTTGCAGTTCGAAACTTCAACTGCCTTAAAAGCCCCCTTGCCTAAAGGACGAAGATGAGAAATATCTTCCTAGAGAATGCATCAAGCTCTTCATCATGCTTGTTTTCATGGTCTCTGTCTCAATTGTAGTCTTTGTCCCCAAGGCTCCAACTGTTCTACATTCATACCTTCACAACTATTTTCTTCTCTTGTCCACTGACCTCTATGCTTCTGCCCCTTGGATATTCAAAGACTTCTAGGAACCCAATTAAGCCAAGCATTTCTGCTGCGGTAGAAGTCATTCAGGATATTAAAGCCAAAACTCCAAGTGAATTGAGAAGAAAGGAACCTACTTCACAATAGAAGACTCCCTCTTCTGAGAAATAGAAGCCTCATTCGAGAACCAATCAAACGATAGCTCATGCCCTAGAATCCCATTTCCAACCCTAAAGTAACCTCATTTTCAACTATTTATCTCCAACAAAGATGAGTACTGCAGAGAAAAAGTGACCAATGTGCAGTCTTTTTTAACAATAGATGATGTTGTGAAGAGGCTTGAGAGAAGATCTGGAAAGAGCATGGTGTCCACTGTGATACTGATCACAGTTTCCCAAGTGATTATGTGGGTTCTTCCCCGTCTGGAAATTTTATGATCAATAAAAGAGACGCTTCTACAATGGAGAAGCATATACAAGTAGGCACTATGTCGTTGAGAGATTATACCAAAATTTGAAATCATGCTTTGTCTCCCCCATCGGCTGGTTGAATGCCTATATAATAAAGGGGGTGATAATGACACCATTATATCTTTGTCCACTAGTTTAGAATCCCTTCATCATGTGTGGGCACATTTTCTTGCTAGTGAAGACTTTATAACAGAAAAAGAGAATGGAGTTTAGTGAAAGGTCTTTGGGATTAATCACATCGTAAGGATTGGGTCGACGTTTCGAACCAAGTAATGTGGTTCATCCTCAGGACAAGGTGAGAAAGTAATCGATCTGAGAGAATAAATAGAATTGATGCATCATTGTCTAGTGTTAGCCGTTTAAAATTAGTTGTGGGTGAAATAAAATCAATTGGTTAAATCTTTTTTATCTGTTATGTAATAAATAATTATTTATTATCAAGAATGTCACAAATTATCAATTAAATAATAATATAATCTAAAAGAATAATATTAAAGGCAAGGGTTGACATAGTCAATGGGACTTAGGAGGAAAACTAGCCGTTGAATAGTAATATTATGTAGGAAACGAGTTGTTATGATTAATTTATATAATAATAATATTAGGTAAAAACTCATATGATAAATAAGATGTTAAGTCATAAATATATTCAATATTAAATTATAATATTAATGGTGAAAAAACATTGGTTATAATAAAAATAATTAATGTCTAAGGTAATAAAACTAGGTAGAAACTGGTTGTTATGTAAGGAATTAGATGTTGGGTAATAAATAAGTTGTGATAATATTACAATTAATTCATATCACAATTCAAATAATATACAAGGATAATTTATAATATTCATATTCATTTAAGATAATAATATTCAAGCATAATTTATAATATTAATAGTTAGAGACTAGTGGTTAGGATATAAATGGGTTATTGATTTATTCATTCAAATAGGTAATAATCAATCTTTTTTTATAATATTATGACCTAAAGTAACTATTTAAAAAGATTAAAATCTACATTAGATCTAGATACATTTCATAACCTAAACTTTATAAAGACCACAAAGAGGGCTAAAAGTAAGAGGAAAGCTCCATTATTGAAGGGAGGAAAGAAAAGAAGGAAAAACCAACAACAAGAGGAGAGAGAACACCAGAAATGAAGAAAGAAGAGGGGAAGACAAGGGCGGAAGAGCTAAGGGGCGAGAGTTGGAACCTAGCTCCTACTTAATTTCCAGCCATCATCCCTGTTAAGGTTTTTGGCATGCTTCTCAATCTCAATCGCTTCCCTGAGCTTCCTGTGGTGGAAATGACCAATTTTAGTAATGAACTTAGATTCTTCAATGCAGACATGGTGCTTTGATTTCTCACCATGTTCTGCAAGGGATGATGTGTGGGAGCAGTTGTGTCTGATGTCAGTCGCGTGCTCATTGATCCTCTACTTATGGCATCAGACACAACCGCTCCCACACATCATCCCTTGCAGAACATGCTGAGAAATCAAAGCACCATGTCTGCATTGAAGAATCTAAGGTCATTTCTAAAATTGGTCATTTCCACCACAGGAAGCTCAGGGAAGCGATTGATATTGAGAGGCATGCAAAAAATCTTAACACGGATGATGGCTGGAAATTAAGTAAGAGATGGGTTCCAGCTCTCGCCCCTTACCTCTTTCACCGACTCCTTCCCGTTTTCTTTCTCTGTTTCTGGCATTCTCTCTCCTCCTCCTGTTTGTTTTTCCTTATTTCCTTTCCTGCATTCAATAATGGAGTTTACCCATTACTTTTAGCCCTCATTATGGTTTTGATAAAGTTTAGTTCTCAAAGTTTAGGTTATGAAATATATCTAGATCTAATATACGTTATAATCTTTTTAAATAGTTAGTTTAGGTCATAATATTATAAAACAAATTGATTATTACCTATTTGAATTAATAAAACAATAATCCATTTATATCCCAACCACTAATCTCTAACTATTAATATTATAAATTATGCTTGAATATTATTATCTGAAATTATTATGAATATTATAAATTATTCTTGTATATTATTTGAATTGTTATATGAATTAATTGTAATATTATCACCACTTATTTATTACCCGAAATCTAATTCCTTACATAACAACCAATTTCTACCTAGTTTTATTACCTTATACATTAATTATTTTTATTATAACCAATAGTTTTTCACTATTAATATTATAATTTAATCTTGAATATATTTATCACTTAACATCTTATTCATCACACGAGTTTTTACCTAATATTCTTATTATATAAATTAATCATAAAGGCTAGTTTCCTACATAATATTAGTATTCAACGACTAGTTTTCCTTCGAAGTCCCATTGACTAGGTCAACCCTTGCCTTTAATATTATTCTTTTAGATTATATTATTATTTAATTAATAATTTGTGACTTTTTCGATAATAAATAATTATTTATTACATAACAGCTAATTTTTTTAACCAATTGATTTTACTTCACCCACGACTAATTTTAAATGGCTAACAATGGACAATGATTCATCCATACTATTTATTCTCTCAGATCGATTGCTTTCTCACCTTTTCTTGAGGATGAACCACATTAGTTGGTTCGAAACGTAGACCCAATCCTTACGATGTGATTGATCCGGAAGACCTTTCTCCAAATTGATGGATCACAAAAGTCTTAGATCTAACAAAATGGAATTTCTCATTTGTTTTAGGATATAAAATGTGTAGTCTTTTAAATTTGGAATTAATTTGTGGGTGTTTGCAGCTAAGCAACACCATGGAAGAGGGATGTATGCTCTGTAATTTTTACTGAATGCAATATTCATTCAGCAGAACAACAAATCCCTTTTGTTATATTTTACGGTGTTGTATTACAACAAAAGCTATTCGTTGCTTCAGTATTTTGTACGGTTGTGGATTGTAGGAATATGCCAAGAGGGGGATTCCTAAAGCCACAATGAATGATCTGTGCTTGCAACATTTTCTTCCTCGTTCTATATAAAAAAATTTCTCTACTCCCTTTTTGTGTAATATAGATGATGCCTTATGATTTTTTTACCGAAAAAATAGGATTGGCGCCAAGAGACTAGATAGAAGTGATGCCAGTGCCAATGGCAGCTACAAAAAATTGGCTTTAGATGGAAATACTGATGGCAGTGGCAGTAGAAGAAGGTTGAGTTTACATAGGAAGACTTTTGAATTTGAATAGAGTAGAAATAGGAGTGGGACTAGGAAGGATTTCTGAGGGAAGTAAGTTTTGGGGTGGTAAGTCAAGATTTTGAGCCAAAAAAACCACCAACTTAGTATTTGAAACACTGGATTTACAACCCTTTTATTGTGACTGAGGGATTTAAGTGCCTTGATTGAAACACTAAATTTGCTTCATCGCCATTAGGATCATCAAATATAGCAAGAAATCCAATATTATCTCTTCCATATCTAAAATACCTCACCATGTTATGTTGAGGTCTACAACAAAGAAAGTTAAAACTTTAGTTTTTTTCCAATTCTGACTAATTAACCACAATATTCTAGTTCCTCAAATGTTCCTTGAATGACATCTTCATTGGAGGCTTGCTTTCTTGCTTCCAATTTACCATAGATGGGGTCACTATATCAAGTAACTGAAGTAGGGCACATCCATTTCTAACATATTGGAAAAGTTGGTTGATAAATGTGTCAATACAAAGATTATCATCCACAAGAAGAAAACTCCTTTCTCCCCAGCAACTTGCACATTGCCTTTCATCATTTTTGCAAAGAATATCTTTCCAGTGATAAACCATTCTTTTTCTGGAGGAGATGAGCAACAAAGGGAAGGTTGAGATTTGGAGTGCCTTCAACAATATTATTTGGAGAGAAATAGTTTGTACACTCCAGTTTTTCTATCTATTTAAGAACTATTTTTTCACTTGTCAACCTACCACTAAATCTAGATTAGATATCACTGCAGCCAAGCTTGAGTACATTCGTTTCCTCCTACTGATTTACACTTTCATGAATTAGTGCATTTATGATAGATACTTGCTTAAATTACGTACCAAAAACCATTGATACCACCACATTATAGTTGGTTATGATAGATACTAGCTCAAATTATGTACTACAAACCATTGATACTACCTCACTACAGTACGCATTTTGAATTGAGATTTTTTATTTTATTTTATTCCATTACTTCTTACAAGCATTCTATAACCAAAATTCTTAGGTTCAATTCTTAAATTTAAGCATCAAATCACAAGAAGATTAATTCAATATTGCACATCAAAGATGATACAAATAGTGTCCTCACAAAAAAGAAGAATATACAAAGTGCTGCAATGAGATATTACAACAAACGATACAAGGTGAAGGAGGGACACCAATTGAGTGAATATCTGGAATTAGCCAACATGTTTCCCTGCATGGTGGATGATGAAGCCAACAAAACTCTGTCCAGGATGGTTTCCATTGAAGAGTTCTAGGGTTTTATGAAAGAAATCGCCAGGGACAATAGTCCCGGTCTAGACAACTGAACGATTGAGTTTTTTCTATATTTGATAGGCTTTATGGGGACGGACCTTGTCAACATCGTTCAAGAATCAAGACTCCCGAGTCCTCAGACACATTCTAGGTTCTATCAACACCACTTTCAATTGATTCCTAAAAAACCTAACCCTTCCTATTTTGTAGATTACATAACAATCTATGTATGCAATATTATGTACAAGATAATCTTTGAAACCATCTCCATTTGAATCAAACCGATCCTATCATCACATATCTCATAGGAACAATTCAGATCTTGATGCACCAAAACACCAAAACCGGATGCACCGAAACACCTGTGGCAAGTCTGCTCCAAATTACAATCGACTCAATTAGAAAAACTCTGTTTTTTAGAATGCGGAATATCAAACTGGCAAACCCTATTTACATTAAAATGGAGAACTGAATGTGTTCATTTGTTATATAGTGCGCAGCCCGTCTGGTTCTTTAATTTAACACACAACAATCACAACATTTCTGTTTGATACCAACAGGCATTTATTTTTCCATATCTGGGTAGCACTTGTGGCAATTTACAAACATCAAATTTTATTCCAGCGCAATCAAAAAATGTGACACATGTTAAACAAAAATAGAGGAATTTATTTATTGGCAACGCTAGCTCTTAACTACATCTCTGTTTGATTAAACTACAACACAACAAACCCAGGCATACGCTGGTCCAAAACCCCGCCCCCATCAGAATATCACAACACAAATAAAAAACAGAAAACGAAAATAGCCACATCTGTGGATTTATTAATTTATATCAAAAATCCTAAGTGTTACACACTGTCCCATATATCTCAAAACTAGCTCCAGCAAAGCAGAACGCCGGTCCTTATATCGCGTCTGGCATTTCCAGCGGTTTGTATGCAGTTACATCAAACAAATTTTGCACCATGAACCCCGGATTCGGAGCGAATTCCTTTGCTCTCCATATCTTTGTGATAATGCAGGTCTTAATTTTTTTACATGCTACCTGACATCAACAGAAAGAGAAAAATAAACGCTGATCCCATCTCTTTCTCCTTTCTGATTTTGGCATATCAGACTTTGACATACAAAAATCACGCTATCGCCCGGATTTTAAGCGGATTCCTTTCAATCCATCCGTCCTCCACCAAATATCAGTTAGATTTTAAATGCAGGTTCAGTGATTGCCCCATTTCTGGTCCGACGCAGCTGCATTTGACATAATCGGCGGTCAGAACACATGTTTATAGCCTGTTTCCGGATTTCAAGCGCTCCTGAATCAAGATCTCCCAGAAGAAACCGGCGTTGATCGCTCCAAGAATCTTCAGTTTGCCATTTATTTCCCTAAATACTCTAACAGCAGATAAGGTGACATAAATTTATTTAAACAGAAGATGCGCCTAACAAATCAACACCAAATAGAAAGATTTTTTTAATTATTACAATAATAACTAACTGAACTTGACTCTACTAGCAACAGCAAGTAAAATACGGTTTTCAAGCCACAACATGTGGGCAATCTCCCACATTGCTGGCCCGTTCTGATGCTCCTGCATCAGACTCCCGAAGAAGAAAAGATTGGTTCTTTAAACTTTCAAGATTTATGCCATATTTCTGCAATTCAGTTGCTGTTAACCAACTGGAATCTTCCACTAGTTGCTCCTTCCACTTGACAAGATATTGAAAATATGTTTGGCCTCGAGTTTTCTTGAGTATCCGCTGCTCTAAAATAGCTTCAACTTATTTCTGGAAGGTTTTTGTTACCTGTTCTGCCCAATCCATGGTTTGAACTTCCTCACCTGTAGCTTCAGTTTGCAATTCTATTTTTGCCTCTTTGAATGGATACAAGTCAGCAATATTAAAAATGGGAGATATTCCGATCCCTTCTGGTAGCTCAATCTCATATGCATTGGCTGAAAACTTCCTTTTGATTTTACATGTCCCTATCTTCTTCAGTTTCAGCTTGTTGTAAGTTTTTGTAGGAAATCTCTCTTTCCTCAAATATGCCATGACTAAATCTCCCACTTGAAATTCTTTTTCTCTTCTTTTCAGATCTGCCTTCTGCTTGTATTTCTTGCTGCTTTCTAGTAGTTTACCTTTAACTTCTTCCTGTAGCTTTTGCATTTGTTCAACAAAATCTTCAGCACTTGCACTTCTGGTTTCTTGTTTCCCCAAGTCTCTTAGCTCATATTCTACTCTCGGATGCATTCCAAACACAATCTGAAATGGACTCATTCCAGTGCTTCGGTTGGGTGTGTCGTTGTAAGCAAATTCAGCTTGCGCTAATGCCAAATCCCACTGTTTGGGATTTTGATGTACCAAACTTCTTAATATATTCCCCAAACTTCTGTTTACAACTTCAGTTTGACCATCCGTTTGAGGATGGTAAGCTGAACTAAAACTGAGCTTAGTTCCCAGCTTCTTCCAAAGTGTCCTCCAAAAATGCCCTACAAATTTAGTGTCTCGGTCTGATACAATACTTACAGGTAAACCATGCAATCTTACAATCTCTCAAAAGAACAAATTTGCTATGTGTGTGGCATCATTAGTCTTCTTACAAGCAATAAAATGATCCATTTTAGAAAATCTGTCTACAACAACATAAATAAAATCATTTCCTCTCTGAGTTTTTGGTAAACCCAAAATGAAGTCCATACTCACTACATCCCATGGTTGATCTGGTATGGGCAATGGCTGATATAGTCCGGTATTTTGACTCCTTCCTTTGGCATACTGGCATACCCTGCATTTCTCAACAAACTTTTTGACATCAGTTTGCATTTTAGGCCAATAATAAAAAGCATTCACCTGAGCAAAAGTTTTGTCTTGTCCAAAATGACCAGACAATCCCCCACTGTGCTTTTCTTTAATGATGTTCTCTCTCATGGAACATTTTGGGATGCACAATTTGTTGCTTTTAAATAACAGGCCTCCTTGAACAAGGTAATCCATCCATTGACTTCTGTTATGGCTCACTGGATTCTGCACTGCTGTGTAGATGTCTTTAAAATCCTCATCGTCTTTGTACATTTCTATCATTTCATCAAAACCTACAACACCCACTTTAAATTTTTGCAAAAGAAAACTTACTTTGCTCAATGCATCCGCTACTTTGTTAGACTTACCACTTTTATGTTTTATTACAAAAGTGAAACTTTGCAGAAATTCCACCCACTTGGCATGCTTCTGATTTAGCTTTGGCTGGTTATTGATAAACTACAAAGCATGGTTATCTGAATATAAGATGAACTCCCTCGGTAGCAAGTAATGTCTCCATTTTTTTAATGCCTGCACAAATAGCGTAAAATTCTTTATCATAAGATGAGTATTTTTTCTTTGCATCATTTAACTTCTCGTTGAAATATGCTATTGGCCTTTGCTCTTGGCTTAGCACCACACCAACTGCTTCTCCACTTGCATCGGTTTCCACTTGAAAAACTTTCTCGAAATTTGGTAAGGCTAGAATAGGCTTTTCTGTTATCTTTCTTTCCAACAGATTGAAACTCCTATCAGCTGCTTCTGTCCATCGAAATGGCTGATTGACCTCCTTGATTGTCTCAAGGATTGGCGCACAAACTTGACTAAATCCCTTTATAAATTTTCGGTAAAAACTAGCAAGTCCATGGAAACTTCTTACCTCAAAGACACTCCTGGGAGTAGGCCAATCTTTGATTGCTTGTACATTTTCCGGATCCATTTTCAAACCGTCTCTGGAAATCACAAACCCCAAGTATACCAACTCCTCTTTCATAAAACTACATTTCTTCAGATTGATTAGTAGTTTCTCTTTCTGGAGAGTTTTCAAAACTAACTTCAAGTGTTCCAAATGTTCCTCTTTACTCTTGCTGAAAACTAGAATATCATCAAGGTAAACAACAACAAATTTACCTGTATACTCTTTCAGAACCTCATTCATTAATCTCATGAATGTGCTGGGCGCATTAGTGAGCCCAAAAGGCATCACTAACCACTCATACAATCCACTGTTGGTTTTGAAAGCGGTTTTCCCGAATTCTGATATGATGATACCCTCTTTTCAGATCTATCTTAGTGAAATACCTGGATCCACTCAAACAATCCATTAAATCATCCATTCTGGGCAAAGGAAATCTATACCTGACGGTTATCTTGTTGATAGCTCTGGAATCGGTGCACATGCGCCATTCTCCTCCCTTTTTCGAACTAAGCACCGTTGGCACAACACACAGACTCAAACTCTCTCGAATCAGTCCCTTTTCCATCAGCTCCTAAACCTGGCTTGCAACTTCTGCATTTTCTTGAGGGGTTAATCTATATGCAGCTTTATTAGGTAGACTTGCGCCTGGTATTAAGTCAATATGGTGACTTATACTTCTAACTGGTGGTAATTCATTTGGTAATTCATCCACAATGATATCCATGTAACTATTTAACACAGACTGAACTTCGTCAGGCATATCATTTAAATTTGTGGAGGTTAGAATTACCTTGGGCCTTCCCACGATAGCGAAATGCACCTCTTTGCTTTTATCAACCTCTTGTAGTAGTTCCTTACCACTCACCAACATGATACTATTTTCAGGCAGCTCTTTATCAGCGTCATTCTTCATTGGCAGCAACGTATGCTTAACTCCATCCTTTTCTATGGTGTATGTATTTCTTCTTCCATCATGAATTGCCTTTGGATCAAATTGCCATGGTCTCCCCAATAACAAGTGACATACATCCATGGGCATTATGTCACATAAAATCACATCTCTGTATGTGCCAATCTGCATTTCCACATTACATTGCTCTGTCACGGTGACTTGATGACCCTTCTGAAGCCAAGATACTTTGTACGGTGCAGGATGCGCTTTCTTTGTTAACCCAAGCTTTTCCACCATCTCTATAGACACAAGATTGTCAGTACTCCCACTATCAATGATAACCTTACAGCACTTACCCTTTGATTTGCATGTAGTCCTGAACAAGTTCTTCCTTTGCGCGGGTTCTCCAATCTCTTTTTCTGATCTCAGCAAAGTTCTTCTGAGCAGCAATGATTCACCTTCCTCCGGTGGTTCTTCCTTCTCTACAAGTCGAGGTGGTTCCGACTTTGCCTCAGTGACATTTGCACCCCTCTGGCTTGCTGATTTGTTATGAGGACAGTCCCATGACATATGTCCCCGCTCTCCACAAGTATAACACCTAACATCTCTTCCTCGCCCTCTTCCTCTGGGTGCGAATCTCCCTCTACTAGATTCACCCATCTGTGGTGATCTGCTGCTTGAAATTCCTGCTTCAAGCTGATGTTGTGTTCCTCTGGATCTGGCTGATCCTCTGCCTCTTGCTGAGCTCTTTCCTCTGTTTCTTTGACTCTGTTTCCGCAATAATTTCTCCTCTACTTTCAAACTTGCTTGATAGGCATCTTCAACAGTTGTCAAACTTAACAAGCTAATCTCATCTTGGATCTCATACCTTAGCCCATTAACATATCTGGCTACTTTCTCCAGATCATCTTCTACATGCCCTGTTCTGATGCTTAACCTTGTAAAATTTTCAAGTTATTCTTTAACAGTACATTCCCCTTTCTTGCTTCATTTTGCATCTGCTTAAAAAGATCAAATGATAGTCTTTTAGGGCAAAAAACCTTGGCTTTGAGTTTGCTTACCATTTTATCCCACTGCTTGATCTTAGATTTCCCCTTTCGCGTTCTTGATGTCTGTAACTCGTCCCACCAGATGGCTGCATGGCCCTTCAACCTAGTGACTGTAAACTTCACCCGCTTATTCTCCTCAACCTCTTCATAATCGAAATATTGATCTATGGACCTGATCCAATCCATGAGCTCTTCGGCATTTAAACTCCCATCATACATAGGAATTTCTATCTTGGGCTTGCTGCCAACTTTTGCCAGCATCTTAAGGACTTTGGCAGTTTCAGTTTCTTCTCCTGCTTCGTCCTCTTCATCAGACGCTTCCGAAGAACTCTCAGTTTTCACATCTGGTGCTCTTCTCTGGGCTGTTTCCATTGTCTCCATTCGTTCATGCAGTCTTCGCACTTCGTCTATCAGTACTGCATTTGGTTATGGTCTTCCTCGACCAATTCCTCGCCTTGGTGGCATCTTAGCTGCAACCTCCTGGATCTTTTGGCTCTGATACCAAAAATTGATGCACCGAAAAACCTGTGCCAAATCTGTGCCAAAGGTCAATTGATTCAAATAGACAAAAAACTCTGTTTACATCTAAAATGCGGAATGTCGAAATGGAAACCCTGT
>APFE030766393.1:206620-233263 GCA_000404065.3 Pinus taeda | reverse complement strand
ATAGGAATTTCTATCTTGGGCTTGCTACCAACTTTTGCCAGCATCTTAAGGACTTTGGCAGTTTCAGTTTCTTCTCCTGCTTCGTCCTCTTCATCAGACTCTTCTGAAGAACTCTCAGTTTTCACATATGGTGCTCTTCTCTGGGCTGTTTCCATTGTCTCCATTCGTTCATGCAGTCTTCGCACTTCGTCTATCAGGACTCCATTCAGTTCTGGTCTTCCTCGACCAATTCCTCGCCTTGGCGGCATCTTAGCTGCAACCTCCTGGATCTTTTGGCTCTGATACCAAAAATTGATGCACAAAAACACCAAAACCGGATGCACCGAAACACCTGTGGCAAGTCTGCTCCAAATTACAATCGACTCAATTAGAAAAACTCTGTTCTTTTAGAATGCGGAATATCAAACTAGAAAACCCTGTTTACATTAAAATGGAGAACTGAATGTGTTCATTCGTTATACAGTGCGCAACCCGTCTGGTTCTTTAATTTAACACACAACAATCACAACATTTCTGTTTGATACCAACAAGCATTTATTTTTCCATATCTGGCTTGCACTTGTGGCAATTTACAAACATCAAATTTTATTCCAGCGCAATCAAAAAATGTGACACCTGTTAAACAAAAACAGAGGAATTTATTTATTGGCAACGCTAGCTCTTAACTACATCTCTGTTTGATTAAACTACATCACAACAAACCCAGGCATACGCTGGTCCAAAACCCCGCCCCCATCAGAATATCACAACACAAATAAAAAACAGAAAACGAAAATAGCCACATCCGTGGATTTATTAATTTATATAAAAAATCCTAAGTGTTACACATTGTCCCATATATCTTAAAACTGGCTCCAGCAAAGCAGAACGCCGGTCCTTATATCGCGTCCGACATTTCCAGCGGTTTGTATTCAGTTACATCAAACAAATTTTGCACCATGAACCTCGGATTCGGAGCCAATTCCTCTGCTCTCCATATCTCTGTGATAACGCAGGTCTTAATTTTTTTACATGCTACCTAACATCAACAGAAAGAGAAAAATAAACGCTGATACCATCTCTTTCTCATTTCTGATTTTGGCATATCAGACTTTGACATACAAAAATCACTCTATCGCCCGGATTTTAAGCGGATTCCTTTCAATCCATCCGTCCTCCGCCAAATATCAGTTAGATTTTAAATGTAGGTTTAGTGATTGCCCCATTTCTGGTCCAACGCAGCTGCATTTGACACAATCGGCGGTCAGAACACCTGTTTATAGCCTGTTGCCGGATTTCAAGCGCTCCCGAATCAAGATCTCCCAGAAGAAACCGGCGTTGATCGCTCCAAGAATCTTCAGTTTGCCATTTATTTCCCTAAATACTCTAACAGTAGATAAGGTGACATAAATTTATTTAAACAGAAGATGCGCCTAACAAATCAACACCAAATAGAAAGATTTTTTTAACTATTACAACAATAACTAACTGAACTTGACTCTACCAGAAACAACAAGTAAAATACGGTTTTCAAGCCACAACATGTGGGCAATCTCCCACATTGCTGGCCCATTCCGATGCTCCTGCATCAGATCTCTACACAACCAACAAATTTAGGATGTTGTTTCTATTCCCCAAGAATGCTCCCACACAATCAAAACTAGCAGAGTGGCTACATGCTTAATGAAAATTGATCTGATCAAGGATTTCGAAAGTGTTGGTTGGGAATTTTTGCAAATGATTATACACAGAATTGGATTTTCCCATTGGCTCATTCACTAGTTATGGCATGCATTTCCTCAACAAACATGTCAATACTCATCAACGAGAAATTGACTAACTTCTTTAGAATCTCCAGGGGACTAAAACAAGACTGTTCACTTTCTCCGTTACTATTTATTTTAGTTATTGATGGTATGAGCAAAGGCATTCAGCTGGCTAGAGAAAATGGACTAATTGCTAGATGCAGGGTAACAAGAACCACTCTTATTTCACATCTCATGTTCGTGGATGACCTGCTTTTCTCTGGAAACATAAGGTAAGTAAACAACATGACTTCCACAAGATACTTTCAAGATTTGAGGTGGCATATAGACTTATAAGCTATGATGAACATACATAAATATGTTTTGATCTCTTATTACCCAGAGGCAGACTAGTATCCTTCCTCCAAGTTACTAGCACATGTACTAACACTCATAGAAGTAACTCTCACAAATTGGGAATATGAAAACATAACAGGAATTTGGAATCCGCAAACAAATCAAATCCAATATGTTAGGAAGTTTGTTGAATGTGCTCCTCTCCAAGCACAAATCAAGCTTAAACCTTGCTTAACAAGCGTTTGTTGAATGATTAATCTACGCTCCTATCCAGATTAAATTGTTGTCAAACCTTGCTTTAGGGGCAGCCTTCATGCATAACCCAGTAAAATTATAGACTTAATACATGGCCCATATTGATAGATAGTCACTCTCAATCGAAACTAACAAATGTAATGGCGTATCAAACGGTAATTGTGACATAATAATTAATAAGAACTCGCATCATATGTACAATTAGAAAAAACAACTCAAAATAAAACTGTTGTTTTTAACATCATTTGAGAAAGGAAAATCACAAATTCAACCATTGTAATTTGTGATAGACTGATAGTTGGAAATTGGAATTCCCAAAATTTTGATTTCAGAAAAAATGAAATCTCAAAAAAGGGTTGACAACTTAATAGCCCTTCTTAAAAAAAATTAAGATGTTATTCCAATTTTTTTTTAATTACAAAATTCAATTTTTTTATTTTTTTTTACTCGTAAAATTTTCTCCCTACTTCTCTAATATTCCAGAGGTCCTTTCAAGGGCTCTGAGGTGTTCAAATTTGATCACTATATGGGCCAATATTTTCTTTTGTAAGATATATGTTATGATTGAATATTACTAGTAATTACTTGAAAAGTATAAAGAAAGACTGATAATATTGTTAAATTAGAAAAAAAATATTTTTTTGGTTTTCATAACTAAATAAATAATAACTGATATATTAAATTGGAATAAAAAATTTATTTTCTTTGATTTGTATATCACTAAACATGATTTCAAACGTGGAAATGAGTCAATGACACTCACCTAACATCACAAGGGCTAAAAAATATTTTTAGACATGAAGGATATAGTTTGAATTTTCAAGGAAATGAATGAAGGTTGGAAATGTATATAAAATCCCGAATAAAAATAGTATTTCTTGTCTTTGACAGAGGGTAGAAATGCATCTAAAGCTTGGAAAATAATTAGAGATGCATTCTTAAGCAAACAAAAGAGAGATACATTTTTTGTTTCCAAACAAAATCCAAAGGAGCATTGAAGATTACATCTCAAATCTATGAGTTGAAAATTACATATTAAAGGTTACATTCAATAACATAAAAGAAAAATTTGAATGTGGTGAAAAAGTGGAGTAAGTTAGCCTTGTAACCCACAATTTTGGAGACGCTTCTTAAAACCCTATATAAAAGCAGGTCAAATTTTAAGGACTTATGCTTCATTTAGTAATCTCTATACAAACCTTCAAACAAAGTCTTAAAATTACACAATGACTAAATTTATCCCTACTGGACCGTCCCATACACATTGATTTTAATCATTCACTGTCCACAAGGCATGTTGATCATCGAAAGGGAGATGACTTCTTTTGCCTATCATGAGTTTGTTGGCATAAAATCTTGGAAATAACACATGTTAGTGGATTAAGTTTGGTTGAAACATCATCTTACAAAGCTTTTCATCTAAGTTCATTACTTCATACAAATTTTGCATTACTTCAATGCCTTTTTGTTATGAAATTATTGTGTAAACTAATTTTGGATATTCAAAAAGTTGAAGGGATAACATATAAATATTGATTTCAATTTCACTATCCTATACATAGTTTGTAGAAATGAACTTTATTTTTATCTTATTTTTCATAAAACCCATCATGAAATAACTCCACCTTTTATGTTTCAACCAAACTATAGTTTGTACCTCATAATACCTCTTTTCACGAACATAAAGGAAGATAGTAAATCATCATTCAAGCAAAGATATAGAGCTAGATATTACTATCTCAAAGATGCAAATGGTGGCTGAAATTTCATTTTTCCATACAATCAAATGAAGAATGTAATATTACAAAATAACCATGCATTAAATAACAATCCTAAAACTTAAAGAGAGTGTTGGAACTACATTTTGAGGCTTGAGGTTTGACAAAGAGGGTTGTAATTTTAAATTCAAGTGAGCTACAAACTACCTTCTCAAGTTTGGAAAAAAGTGAGCTACAAATTACATCCCCACATCAAATTAAATAGACTGGAAAATACATTATCAATCTTGCACGTATGGTCTAAAATTTTCATTAATAAACAACCTAACGAAAAATAAAAATGTAGTCTTCAAAAAGTATGTAATTACATCCATTGATTTATGAAAGAGAGTTGAATATGCACTTTTAAGAAAAGCTAAAATCTATTTGCTTGAGCTTCGAAAAGAAGGCTAAAAAATAAGGGATAATTTTTTTTATTATCGAGCACAGTAAAAAAACAAGAAAAAATGACCTTGTTGAAGCTTAGAGAACTGCAATCTAAATATGTAGATAGGCCAACAGGAAATTAATCTTGAAAAATGTGCTTCTTGCTTTTTGAAGAAAGAAAAAACTAACAAGAAAAAAAATGGAAGAGCATAAATGAAAAATATTTTACAAGGCCAAAGAATCTCACCTCGAAGGGAAATAAACTATGCACACGAAAACCAATGGGCAAAGAAGTCAATGCCTAGTTGAGAATTAGGGTCGAAGAGAGGAGTTTGAAATTATACTTATTTAAGGTGACCAATACATTACCCCAAATATGCTCAAAGAGGCATCATAAGATGGTAAAACGTTTTCTATGGATGCCCATTAATGTGGGACCCTTGACAGCTTGTGAATGTATCAATGCACAAGGTAGTGTTGTATGAGGCCATAAAAGTTTACTCTATTACAAAACTACATTACCTGCAACCCTAAACCCCTTAGTATAAGTCTTTCTTCTAATTTAACCCATCATCCCACATTCAACGCATGAAACGTTCAAATTTTGTACATGGTTCACATTGCTATGTACCCAAATATAGTGAAAAATGCCAACCATCTTCTTTCTAGATGCCAAATAATACTTCTCCTTGCTTCTATCCTCCTCATGACTTCACATGGTTCGTATCGTATCAACGCTTTACCACTTCATGAGTTGGTATTTTGATGAAAAGCGATTTTGGGGTAAGGTTAAAACTACTTTCATATCAATATTCGATCTTGAGGCCTGTGGGTTATGGCCCACAAATCATATCGGAAAATTTTATTTAGGCCTTAGCCTTTAAACCTGACCAAAACACTTTATTAGGTTTTCCTTTAAAAACCTAGGACCATTCTTTTAATCGAACTACACAGGAAACATGGGAAAAACTTTGCCAAAACACAAAGCCAGACTTCAGCTATTATAAGCCTGCTTTTATAAAATCCTCAGGTCTGCACCTTTAGTCATTGCATAGCGCTCCTCCGATCTCCGATTACCGATTGGCTCGATCTTCGATCGACGCTATATCGTCTATCGACGATATCACAATGTCACGTATCAGCGCTTCATTATTCCATTGTTGCTAACCCTTTACCTCCTTTGAAATGTGATCACCGATCATTTCAATCTTCGTTGTCCACTTATTTAACCGATCCAATGATTATCATCTTTTACTGCTCGATCCAACTAGCACGACTAACCTCAACCGTTGATCTCCTCTCGCAAGATCCAACAGTTCACGGTAGGTTTTGGATAGACAACACGGACAAGGGTTAACCGCCTAATAAAGTAGTTTCCTCTCACTCCTCCACTGCTGTGTGTCCTCCGATTAGTGGAATCGAAGCCAAACGCTTTGAAACCACTTATATTTTTTAGGCTGCCCAAAATCCACTTGTATTGTTCTGAAACTATTTTCCTCGTGCTAAAACTCTCGTAGTTTAACTACGTGATAACCATCGATCTATGAGATCTGACAGATCGCGTGCATCCTTCATCCATCCACCATTTGACGGATTTACGCTAAAAATCTAGGTTCTCTACCATACTCTATGTTTACACTCTTAAACATTTCCGACACCTATACAACAATTTGTTACAATATCTTTAGATTGCCATCGATCCCTCAGTGATCGATGGTCGATCAACAATCCGACAACATAAGATTAAATCTATTTAAGAATATACACACAGGCACATCAAATCAATCGTAAACATAGACTTTCCTATATTATACAGAATAGTTACAATCTAAGGCATTTCAACCTTAGGCACAAGTTGTCCCTTAGCTTACATTTTGTTCACTTTCTCTGTCTATCGCTCTCTCTATCACCTCCTTACAAAGAATCTATTTATATAAGAGATTACAACAGTCATGGAGCATTTAAGATGCACGATTCCTCCCACAATCACTCAACAAATCCCTAATCTCCCGTTATGAACACATATGGTAGATTAAATTACATTACATAAGTCTTCGAGAGACTTTATCCACTCCATAATTTACTTTGTTTTTAATAAAAATCTCCCTGTTTTGCTCCAATGATCCACGTCCTTCTCCTTCCTTCGCTTTGGATTCCTCCTTTAATTATGAGTGCTTAGATGCTCCTGCATCAGATTCCTGAGGCACAAAAATTTATGACCTCCTGGTCATATGCTTCTCCTTGTCCTTAACAATTCTACCCACCTTTCCGTGGAAATGCCTTCATGATCTTCTGTGAGCTGCAACCAACCTATGTAGTAACAATCTTCCTTTGCTACATGATACCTCACCAAGCTCTCCTCACTCAGTCATTTGGCATCCTTCTGGTTCTCTTCTCTGGAACCAATTGAGTAATCCTTGCTCTAGGTTGCTGCAAGTCTTCTCACCTTTTTTTGTCATTCTTTGCACGAAATTAAGACCATAAACTCTCTGGTCTTCACCACAACTGTACCTCCTTCTCCTTTCGCTTGCACTCTTCTCCATTCTCGCTGGAAATCCTTTCCCTACACTGATACCACTTGATGAAAAGCAATTTTTGGGTAAGGCCAAAACCCATTTCATATCAATATTCAATCTTGAGGCCTATGGGTTATGGCCCACAAACCCTATCAGAAGTGTTTATTTAGGCCTTAGCCTTTAAACCAGACCACAACACTTTATCATGTTTTCCGTTAAAAACCCGGGACCATTCGTTTAATGAAAATACACAGGAAACATGGGAAAAACTCTGTTGGAACACAAAGCCAGACTTCAAATATTATAAGCCCGCTTTTATAAAATTGTTGGGCCTGCACCTTTAATCACTCCACAACGCTCTTCCGATCTTCGATTATTGATCGTGTTGTAGATCTAACCCATAAATATTATAGATCTTATATGAAAATATAAATAAACCCAAGAATAAAGAGATAGAAATAGATAGAAATGATTCTTTATTGATCAAAACCTTAAGGTAGGGCAACACCATACATTCACTCCTTAAAGAAGGAGAACACTCCACAAGCCATATGCCTGTTCATACAATAATACTTCTCTTCATATCCCTCCATGTGGAGTCTCTAGCCTCTATATAGGCCTCATACATACAATATCATGCATCATTACCATGGTTTCCTCATACCATCAACTAATACCATCGACCCCTTACATTATTATTAACTACTTGTGGTCCCTTACATGGCATGGGTTAACCACCTTATTTATTACCATGGCCCATCCCATTATTACATTATTACCTTGGGTACCTCCCTCAGTACCCCATATTACCCCCCCTAGTTATATAACATTCCACCCCCCTTAGCATGTTTCGTCCCCGAAACATGGGAAGAACACAAATAATAAGACCTACTCAAAAGAGTAGTCCACTGATACCATGCACGTGCATCTAGCCATCCAAGAGAAAGGTGAACCCTCGATCTGGCTGGTGCCTCGCTTGCTTGAGATGGAAGTTGACTGTGGTAGCTCTTCTGTGTTCATGTGTAGTAGGTGGATCTTCGCTTCTCCCTATCTATCTTGTGGGGGTTATTGTCCTTGTGACTAACTGGTTGTCATCTTGATGGTTGTCTTGCGGGGTGATGTGGGTGATGATATGTTGAAGTTTTAACCCACGATGTCTTCTTCTTTAATTCACCCTGCTGAGGTGCCTGTTGTGGTGTCTTCTTTTCCAATATGAATTCAACCACTGAGTCCTCCTTTGATGTATCAGCACCTGTAACCTTTTCTGCTTCAACCTCTATTTGTGTCTAGTTGTCGACCATCAACTGCTCATCATTTGATATGTCAGACCCTGGAACATCTTCTGCTTCAGCCTCCTTGGACTCTATCTGTTTATTAGTGGAAATATCTTGTAATGTAATTTTCTTCTTTTTATACCAGAGTTTCAGGAATTTCTTATGTACATTAATATTGATAGTACCTACCGATTCCATCCAAGGGTATCCCAAAACAACATCTATGTTATCCATATCTGAAGCATAAAAATCACCATGAAAAACATTCTTATCCATAGAAAGTTTCAAATCCTTATAAATTTGAACATCCTTATTATCAACCTGTGTATTTTCAATATGTTTTGCTGGGACTTGCAATTTTTTTGCCAATTTAACATTGTTGAAATTATGTTTACCATTAGGATTGATAGAAACAATGATCTTCTCTTTCTGAATCAATCCATGAACCTGCAGTAAGGAGATACCCATAGCAATTAACCCCTTGTGTGTCTCATTCTCCTTTTTTCTAGCCTCAGACCATTTGTTCAAAAGGACTGTTTCAAATTCTGCATCTGAAAGTTTGGTCAACTGCTTGTGGTCAAGTGATTTCCACCACCATTTGGCAGCCTCATCTATTAAAAACAACCACACTTTATCCCTCCAATGTGTCCCAAATATACGCTTTAGTTCATTTATGAGTTCTTCAATAGTCATACCATTATCATTCCCTAAAAAAAATGCATTGCTAGAATCCATGAATGGTTTGGAAAAAAAGTCACTTACTTGGCGAAGCATTGAAAATGTCACAGTTTCGTCAATATTGCTCAGAATCTCTATTATAACCTGTTTTTGGAAATGGAGCAACCATTTTGCATCTGCCCATGTGATAGAAATCCTGATTCAGACACTGGAATTTCAGATCTGCGTTGCTACTTTCCCGCTGTCACCCAAAATTTCGGAAAAAATAGATGATTTTAAATCAGCGATATCTCCCTCATTCGTACTCTGATTCGACTGATTTTTTTTTTGAAATTGGGTGTTTTTTCACAGCAATTCTAGATCTGCAATTAGATCTTGTAGATATTGCACCGGGATGTCTATATCTGCGCCGCAAACTCGCTGCCCTGAAACATTATCTACAAACCCACTTAAATCAGCGATATCTCCTTCATCCGGACTCCGATTTGACCGATTGTTTTTTTGAAATCGACTATTTTTTCACAAAGAATACAAATCAGCAATCATATTTTGCATATCTCGAACCAAAACGTACAGATCTGATCTGCAAACTCGCCGCCCTTGAAATCCTGCAAAAAGTAAAAAAACATCTCCACTTTTGTACCCAAGAAAGTGCTCTGATACCACTTGTTGTAGATCTAACCCATAAATATTATAGATCTGATATGGAAATATAAATAATCCCAAGAATAACAAGATAGAAATAGATAGAAATGCTTATTTATTGATCAAACCCTTAAGGTAGGGCAACACCATACATTCACTCCTTAAGGAAGGAGAATACTCCACAAGCCATATGCCTATTCATACAATAATACTTCTCTTCATATCCCTCCATGTGGAGTCTCTAGCCTCTATATAGGCCTCATACATACAATACCATGCATCATTACCATGGTTTCGTGATACCATCAACTAATACCATGGACCCCTTACATTATTATTAACTACTTGTGGTCCCTTACATGACATGGGTTAACCACCTTATTTATTAATATGGCCCATCCCATTATTACATTATTACCTTGGGTACCTCCCTCAGTAGCCCATATTACCCCCCCTAGGTATATAACAGATCGGCTCGATCTCCAATCGATGATATATCGCCTATCGGTGATATCACGATGTTGCATATCGTCCCTTCGTTATTCCATTGTCGCTAGCCTTTTACCTCCTACGAAATAAGATCATCGATCATTTCAATATCCGTCATCCACTTCTTTAACCAATCCAACGGTTATCACCCTTTCCCACTCGATCCAACTTTCACGACTAACTCCAACCATTTATTTCCTCTCATAAGATCCAACAGTTCACTGTAGATTTCGGATAGACAACACACACAGGGGTTAACTGCTCGATAAAGCGGTTTCCCCTCACTCGTTTGCTACTACGTGTCCTCCGATTAGTGGAATCAGAACCAAACGCTTTGAAACCACTTATGGTTTTGAGGTCACTCGAAATCCACTGGTACTGTTCGAAAACTACTTTCCCCGCGCCAACACTCCCGGCGTTTAACTACGTAATAATCATCGATCTATGAGATCCAACGAACCTCATGCATCCTTCATTTGTTCACCATTTGATGGATTTACGCTAAGACTCTAGGTTCTTTGCCATACTCTGTCTTTACACTGTTAAACATTTCCAACACCCATACAAAAATTCATTACGATATCTTTAGATCACCATCGATCCTTCAGTGATCGATGTTCGATCAACAATCTGGAAACATAATATTAAATATATTTAAAAATATACACACATGTGCATAAAATCAACACTAGACACACTTTTCTATATTATACAGAATAGTTACAATCTAAGGAATCTCAGCCTTAGGCACAAGTTCTCCCTTCGCTTACATTTTGTTCACTCTCTCTATCTATCACTCTCTCTATCACCTCCTTACACAAACTATCTCTATATAAGAGATTACAATAGTCGTGGATCATTTAATATGCACGATTCCTCCCACAATCACTCAACAAATCCCTAATCTCCCGTTATGCACACCTATGGCAGCTTAAATTACATTAAATAAGTCTTTGAGAGACTTTATCCACTCCATCATTTACTCTGTTTTTAACAGAAATGTCCCTATTTTGCTCCAATGGTCCACATCCTTATCCTTGCTTCTCTTGGGATTCCTCCTTTAATTATGAGTGCTCGGATGCTCCAACATCATATTTCCATTATAATTACAATTATTCTGAGTCTTTGCCCATTTACATTCCCATAGAGAGATCATAATTTTAATTAATTAAAATGAGAATATCACCTATCTGTCACAGATATTACAACTACAATAATCATAACCATTATATTTTCTTATTTTTAAAATTTTAATTATTTTCTTTTATCAATTATTTCCATTTAAAAATAGATTAATGATTTTTAAAACAAGTAATTTATTATAAATATATTAACGATTTGGCAGATAAGTAATTTACTATATAAAGACTTTTTAATTAACCATATACAAGAAGAATAAGGATCAGCAAATGGAATTTTAGATGAGAAAAGAGCAACAAGGAACACCCATCAAAACCTTAGGCTTGCATGGTCTCAAGGGGAGCATATGGTCGCATCATGAGTTGCATGTAGATTCTTGGATGTCCAGCCATATCTTGAAGAGTACTTGAACACAAATATGCATATTGTAGGAGATGCTACAAGTACTAAATATGTTGCTACATTTTTTGGAGGTATTTGGACAAGTTATTGCTTCTTTAGGAGGTGGAGTTGTTGGTCATGCTGAGGAGTTTTCCAGACTAGGGCCTACATGTCATTGACTTGTTGCAAAGCTTCTTGTTCTATGTTATCACTTGAAAACTTGTCATAGAGGTTTGGAGGTGTGTTTTTGGAGTTCATGAAGATTGGCTTAGTGTATCAAGTACCCTCCTAATGAAAGGCTGCAAAACTCTTCAGAAAACTCAGTTTTTAGAGGTATACAAAACTTTTGTGAAGGAAAATCAAGTATATATGTAGGTCATGTAAAGGAAACTTGTGCATACATCTTGGAAGTGTTTTTCTCTTGATTCACGTTCATCTCATGTATTTTATTTGATTTAGATGGTTTTTTGCAAAGTTTTCCATGTAAAGGTCGGAAAAAGGTTAATGAGATTTTAGAATGTGCCTAAAATTGATAATATTCTTTATGAAGTGGAGTTAGTGGATTGATCAAGTCAATGAGGTTTTCCATGTAAAGGTCGGAAAAAGGTTAATGAGATTCTAGAATGTGTCTAAAATTGATAATATTCCTTACGAAGAGGAGTTAGTGGATTTATCAAGTCAATGAGCGGAATTCATATCAAATCAAGTGTATGAACAAAGTTTGGGGATCTCAGTATGTTAATTATTGATTTGAGCACCCCAGTTCATCCATTATTGGAGGAAACTCAATTATAGTATGGTTGATTCTCTTGGTATGTTGAGTGAGTGTGAGAGTGGAGAAGAGTGTGCAAGTTGTGAGAGTTATGTGATGCACAATTTCTGAAGTAGTTTGTAGGTGTTGTAGCAGTTAGCTGAAGTACGTTTGAGCTAGTATTTTGTGCAGTAAGCAAGGAGGTGAAATAGAGTTTGATTGGAGGAGTGTTTGGAGATTTTTTTATCCTAGAATATTGTTTAGTTTATTATTAGAGTGAAACATTTAGTTGTGAGCAGTTTTATTTCTTGCAAAAAGGGTTTTAGTTGTTAATTGATCAAATTATTGTATGTGGTGTTGGCTGTATTGTGTTGCAGTTTATGGTGTGGATTTGGCTTTTTATTATGTGTCTTGAAGATACACTATTGCAGTTCTCATTTTTGGTAGTTCTTGGTTCCATTATGAAAATGTACGAAACGAGAATGATATAGAGGAGTGGAGTTGGAGGACTCTGGTGATTTCAATATAAGTGAGTTGTTTTCTCTATGTAATGGTAGTTTGATAGTTCATAAGAAACTGGGCGAGACTCTTTGATCATGGTGGCTTCTAGCAGATATGAGTATGTAGAGTTGTTTGGTAGTTTAGGAGTAACCGCTTAAAGATCGTTGGTCATGGTGGCTTCCAACATATGGTAGTCTGCAGATTGACATGAGAAAGAGATCTCCATTTGATAGTAGCCACTTGTAACTCTATGTAAAGAATTTACTTGACATAATGTATATTTGAGCAGCAAAACAACAATGGTTGGTTTTTTGGCACTGGAGAGGGTTTTCCAACATAAACATCCATGCCCTTTTTGTTGAGTGCATTCATAATTTATGTTTATTTTGAACTTTGTTTTTATGTTTCTGTTTATGCATGATTAAAGAGTAATAATTTGAAGAAAAAATTCTAAGTGCCTTCACTACTGATTCAACCCCCACCAATAGTTATCTTGTTTCTAAAAGATCACTATCAATACCTTTATATTTTATAAAGATTTAAATATAGATAGGGTATATATAGATAGGTTAGGCAATTTTAACTTATGAAATCAATTTTTTTAATTTGATGTTTAAATTTTATAAAAAAATGGATGAGGGTAGAAGCCACTTGTGAAGTTATACTATCTCTAAGAAATAGCCAAACATGACATAGAGTCACGTAATTTTTATAGTAACATCTAATTAAGTCGATATGAGTCTCTATTTTGGAATATGTCTTCCAAAATTTGAATTTAAATGTCAATAATTATTAGGTGGATATTAGGGATTTAACCTCCATGGAATATTTTAAAATATTCTTAATAGTACTCATAGATCAAAGGTTAAGATTTATCCCAAAATAGGTGTCTTTTCTTCCCTTTCAATTAAATGAGTTATGCATTTTTTGACCGGTGGTATTGATAAGGCATGATATTGTAGCAAAATCTATTCATAGGTTAAAAATTTCCATAGTAAAGTAGAAATAGATTAAGTGGTATTTATTTTAAAATATTAATTTAATCCTTAATAATTATTAGATAAATAACAAAAATTGTCCATAAAATATTCTAAAATATTTTTAACCATGGTTAAACATCAAACATGGAGATTTATAGATAACATGGACATTTATTGATATCTATAGCATCAACACCCTCCATTCTTTATCCCAATCTAATATTTCCTCCCTCCATTCTTAATCCCAATCTAATATTTCCTTAGTGCTCTTCTCCATTCTACTCCTCCGGTTAGCGTATGAAACCCATAGGCCAGAGGTTAAAGCCAATGCTATATCCAAGTCAAGGTCAAACTCCACTTAATCTTTTTTTTTAAACTTTAATATAATATAAATGCTATAAACATCGCGAACATTTTATAAAGCGATAGAACACAAAAATACAAAACTACTTATTCTGACTCTAGTGGACCTCACAATAATTTGGCCTCTTCATGGTATGAATGGTTAATTAGGTCAGGTCAGATGGTTCAGGGGCCGGGACTTATTTGAGGCCTGAACGAAATCAATTCCTTACTTGCTGGTCTCGTTTCAGGTATTTCGGGTTCAGGGTGGGCGTGAATTACCCCTTTGCATTCGTGAATTCAAAAAGGGACAGAATGCCGAAGTTTGTGTCAGATCTCACAGATTGACCACACGTTGATCAATGATTCAACGCGCATCAATTTGGATTTCCATTGAACCTCTTCTCCATTTCGTACGTACGCGCATGAGTTCGATTCTTGCAATGGAGAGTTAACCACTAAACACAAAGGCTACTGCACCATAAATCCAAATCTTATCAGTTGATTTGAAAACACAACATTTGCAGAATTTAATCATTTGAATTCTAACATAACCGTTGAACTATTCATGTGCCATTTGCTTAGAACACACTCCAGGCGAATCGATTAGAATTAATAAAACTGTTGAATCCCTTATTAAAGAATTTCCTGTAGCTAATATATATCAAAATCACAAACACACATCCTATTGCATGAACTGTACACAAACCTCTTGAAATATATTCACACGTAAATGTAATCAAATAAATTGACTTGCATAAACATAAATCAATTACATATTTTCCATACACAGTAATTCCTTCAAACAGAAATATTACACCAAATTAAAGGCCCGACAAAGCCTAGATCGGTGTGCTCTATCTCTGGTCGATTCTATCTAACACAGGCACACCTATAATTTCCCATCATCTCTATATATTTTTACGTAGGCTTCAAAAACTAAACCAAAGGATTCTGAAACTAAAATTGTTTCCGATTCAAAAGATTTCCAAAACAAACTCTTTATAGTCCATAGATCTACAATATCTGATCTCTCACTCTCTTTCTAGATCTCTACAAACTCTAGAAATCCATACAATAATAATTCTCAATTATAACTTTTAGAATAAAATCACAACTTAGGAAGAAATAGTCTAATTAAGAGAACCACTCCTAGTAAGTTTCAAAAAACCCTTAGGTTTAGACAAAGTGATTTAGTTTAAATGGATTGTTTTTCCATTAGATTCCCCCACTCCTATAGTGGGTTTCAAAAAAAACATAAGGTTTAAATAAAGTGATTCCCCACTCCTTTTAAGTAAGTTTCAAAAAAACCAAGGTTTAAATAAAGTGATTCCCCACTCTTTTCGTAAGTTTCAAAAAAGCCTAAGGTTTAAATAAAGTGAATGAGTTTAAATGGATTGCTTTTCCATTAGATTCCCTAGGTAAAGAATTTCACGTCCTCATAGAGAGGTGTTTTCAATAAGTAAATTTTTCAAGATTCCATGATTTTTGTGCTATGCATTTCTTTTATTGTATTATTGTTTCAACCTTTCTTGTAGTCTTCTTAGATTTCATATTTTATTTTTCTCACTCATTAACATATCTGCAAACTGATTTCCAACCCACTGCATTGTGTTGTTTCTTCTTTGCTTCATCCCTTTTTCAACCTTAAATATATAATTTTGACCTTTGCTCATACTTGTTTCTCATTATTTTTGCATAAAAGCTTTGTATGGTCCCTACCATTTCCTTGCCATATTCTTGGCTCAACATTTATATGTTATCATAACCTTCATGGTTCTCATATTTCTGAGGACACTCTTTACTCATAAAAATATATCTTTGTCCCAACACAAATACCATCAGATCAATAATTCATTATTTTGTATACAAACTTTGTATGGTCCCTACATTTGTCATGATTTTTGCATACAAACTTGTATGGTCCCTACCATTTCCTCGCCATATTCATGCTTCAAAATTTCTATTTTATCATAAAATTCATGGTTTGATAGTTCTGAGGACACTCTTTTCTCATAAAAATATATCTTTTTCCTAGCATAATTATCATCATACTAGCAAAGTCTTGATGTAGGAAAATTATAAAACCCCTTCTCCATACTCTTCATTAGAAATTTGTAGGGCACAAAATTTCCCTTCCAATTAGTTGACTTGCTAACACTTTGTTTAAAAGTTTCATCATACCCATAGGTTGCTTCCATAGACATCCATTCACAAATTTCTTCTTGTTCTTGATCAATCCCATGAACCTGAAAATGCTTAACCAAATAAATAACATGATCTTTAGCTATCATAGCTTCATAGTAATAGTCATCTTCCAAAATTTCACAACTTTCTCCATATTTCAGTAAGGCATATGGCTACCTCACTGTCAGATCTCGAAATCCACTTGCTGTTTAATTTTTCTAAAAAATTTGCACCCTTTTCACTAATTCCAAATTTTCTCTCACCTGCTTGTTGTTGATTGTTGCCGCTTTGGAATGATGCTCTACTTTTATATGATTTTTCTACATGAATCGTCATGTAGTAATATCTCTAGTCCACAATACTTATTTCAATTATACATACATTCAATTAGTAGTTTAAAATAATTGCAACTATGTTCCATACATTCTTCATCTATTGTCCTCTCCTATTTGCCATTGTGTACTTTGGATCTTGATATAATCATTCCTACCTCCAAAATGTTTCTTTTAACAAATCTTTTGCGTCAATCCACAACTTCTAACTTATTAATTTGTAGATGTTATAATATACAACTGTTCTACATTTCCCATTTTCCTCATGTCCATTGTTTCATGTTGAATTTTCTCCTATTCAAAAACAATTGCTTTCTTTCTTGGTATGAAAACATAAAACTAGTGATTTATATGCTTCTTCTTTACTATAATAATTTGTTCTTTAATTTCAAAGCCACATAAATTGATCATTTCATGTAGGTTGTAACCAATTACATTATTAGCCTTTCAACATTTCCAACCAATACTTTGGTCTATACTTCCTCCTTGAGTTGATAAAAAAATTGTGTAAACTCTGCAATTTTACATCCTTTACAATTCTTCTTTTCTACTACAATATCTTGTGTAAGGGTTGTAAGATTTTTCTCCCACTTTTCTTCACAAATATCCAAGGCATATTGTTTCCTTGTATCATCTTCTTGTTGTTTTATGGAAGGTTGATAATCTCCACCCTCAAAATTATTATTTCTAGTTAGACTAGCATACACAACAAACATATTAGAGAAAACATTTTGTTCAAAGGATCATTTATGCTCATTCTTGATTACGAATATATCTTGTTCTTCTTTCTGACTATCCCTAAAAAAATGTGTAGTTTTTTGTCTCATCATGTATATGGGATCCTCTTTAATTTTTTAATTCATATACTACAACGTCATGACTATGCTTGACAACCTTATAACTATTATATAAAGTAACTCCTTGCTCTACATAACCTTCTTCAAGACTATTTTGAGAAGTCAAACTTTTTCTTTTCTTGGTTGTGTGAGACAATGATATCTTCTCCTTGTCCATGACATACTTTTGGATGTCTTATTTTCCTTGATTCTTTATAGCCTCCATTGGACTAGCTAGAATTCCTTGGGCTAATTTTTCCTTATAAGCTCCTCCTCCACGATTTTTACATTGTTTTGATTCCCCAATCTACAAAACATGTATCTTCTTCTTTCCCAATTTGCATTTGTTTCAATTATTTGGTACAATTTCTTTAAAAATAATCAAATATATATTTAGCAAGGGAAGATGCAATGAGCCAATTATACCTCTAGGTTCATTTCTCTCTTCATAAACTTGTAAAGTTTCATCTTTAACTTCTTCATGAGTTTCTTTAGTAATGTGATTATAACACAATGTTGAAACTTCTTTTGTAATAGCACTATGAGGTTGTCCATCTTGAAATATTGCCCCTTGTTTTTCTTGTTCATAACTCTCATTTAAACACAATTCATTTATTTGAAAAACATGAGATTCATTCATCCCTATTGAGTCTTCTAGCTTCTCTTCCTTATGATGATCCAAACATTCCAAAATATTCATAGTAGATCTATCATCAACATTCTCTTCTTCTCCAAACCGGATTCCATAGTCTATTTCATAGATGTGAACTACTTTCTCTTCCAAAAATTTTGATTCATACTTAGCTTCTATGAGTTTCTTTTCCTTCTTAATCAAGAGATTCATTCCATCCCTCAACTTCTTTAGATATAATTACTAAACAGGCCATTGATATTTTTCTTTATCTTCCATCTATTTAGTTAAATTTATCCACTTTATTGTAGCAACATTGTCATTATGCTAACTTGCTCCTTCAACACAGTGATTTCTCTATCAAATTCTTTTTGAGTTGTCTTGTGTTTTCCAACTGTTTTGAAATCTTTTCTCATTTTTCTTTAGCTTTATTCTTTTTTCTAGCTTCCTTTATTCATTTTCATATCTTCATTTTTAAGCTTCTCCATACTTATTGTGAGATGCAACCATGCCTCTCTGTCTATTGCAAGCCTTGATACCACTATTCAATACCTCACCAAGCTTCCCATGAACCTACTCTATTGGTACCTTCTAGGTTTCTCCTCTAGAAACTCTTGAACTTCATCTTCTCTTATAGGATTCTATGTTTTTTTCTCACTTCTCCTCTTAAGAACCTCACCTACTCTTTCTTGAAAAAAATCTACCCACACGTGCAATTGTAGAGATCTCTTCGACAACTTATACCTAACCTCAGATGGAAGTTTTTCTTATTTCTCTACTATGTAACCTCTACTACAAAGGGTTTCTACCACACTCTTCTCCAGTTCAGAACTTCACTTGACCTCAGTTCCTCTGTCACAACTCTCTAGCTGCAATCCTTTGCCTCAATACATTCTCTGTTCCTAGCTACAGTCATAAATCATGAATGCTTCTTAACTGGGATTAACTTCAATCATAAATTTCATTACCTGCAAGATATGCGTATTAGTTGTCTACAATTATCTTGTGTTGTTAATATTTGTGTACTATACCCTAAGAGTAAACTTCCGTAAGAGAATACCCATTATGTATCTCTTTATATTTCAGGAGAATTCCTGCTCTGATATTTTGTCCAAAAGCTGAATTGGTATCATTGGCCAAAATTTTGATTTCTGAAACAATTAAATGGCAAGTTTTAATATGTTTCAACACCACCCTATTTAACAAGCGAAGCTGGATTGGTTATTCAACTTGTCCTGACGATGAATCACACTGGTTGGTTCGAAACGCGTCGACAAAAGATGGTTTATGTGATTTCGCCGAAAACTCTCTAAACATTGTTATGGATCACAGAAGTCTAAATTCCTTAATAGTGTTAAAACCCTCAATTCATAACCCCAATCTAGTATTTTCTCGGTGCTTTACTCCACTCAATTGCTTTTTTTCTTAACTGAAATCCAAAGGCTAAATGTTAAATCATGTGCTATATCCAAGTCAAGTCCGCACTTCACTAATAAATGGTTTAAAACTTTAATATAATATAGATACAATGTGTTGGAAGTACTACACACCTACATGCAGACACTTAGTCAGAGCATGGGACTACATGCAAGATTCCTTTTGCATGATTTACTCCATGATTTGCTCCTTCTTTAACTCCGCAACTCGTTAGTTCTTGTACATGATTTACTCCCTAATTTTCTCCTTCTTTAACTCTTCAAATGGTTAGTTCTTCGGCATGATTTACTCCCTGATTTGCTCCTTCTTTCACTCCACAACTGGCTAGTTCTCTCCGGAACTTGTTGTAGGTGTTGATTCTTCTCATTGATCACCAGTATGGTGTAGTACCTTGGGATCTTCACCTAGTAATGCTATATCATGAGCATTGTAACCTATTTTCTAATGAATCATTCTCTTGTTCTTTCGTTTTTCTTTTAGTGTTTTTTCTCTGCAAAGCTGTGTTTTCAACCTTTACTAGATAGATTCATCTTTGCAGGTTTTCTAACACATTTACATGGTATCAGAGCCCACATGTTGCTAGATAAAAGGTGCACTAGTACTTTATTTTTCAGGTATTATAGCTTGGAGATCAAAGATCAATAGAAAAATGGAGTTTCCCAATGCATCGATCCTAACACCATACAACTATCACGAATGGAAGGACCAAATGACTCGATACCTTCGTCAAAAAGGGTTGTATAGGAATACCATGGCTGCAGAAGTGGAACCCACTTTAGGCATAGAGAAATCCAAGTACCTCAACTGCATGGATGAGGCCCACGGATCCATATGCATGTGCATCTCCCCAAAGTTGCAGTTTCATCTATCTGCCTACAATACTCCCAATGAGATTTTGAAAAAGGTTGAAGAACTCTACAGGAAACAGGATGAGGTGAAAGGACATTTGCTGGAAGTGGAGCTGTTGTCATTCGATCCACGGAACTATGACAGAATTCAAGACTTCTTCACCAAATATAATGATTTATTGCTACAACTCAAGGGTTGTGGAATTGACAAATCTAAGGAGGAGAGTCGCCAAGTTATCTATATTATGTCAAAGCTCATACCAAAATACTTTGTATTTGTGTCTACATTTCATTCAATAAGGCTTGCAACAGGTAAATCCTACACTATGCCTTCTCTCAAAGAGTTCATGGAGTTCCTTACTTTTGAGCAAGATAAACTCATTGGCATGGGGAAAATCATACCTCCAAAAGCGCATGCACTTGCTGTGCATGATGGCAGCCACAATGAAAATCACAAATCTTATTCAAATCAGAAAACTCAGCAGCAAAAAGATAAGGGAAAAGTGCATTCCCATCCAATGTAGGAAGGGTACACCAAGCCCCTCAATGACTCCTATGGCTCGAGAAATGAGAAAGGGAAGAAAGGAAACAAATGCACCTACTGTCAAAGAGGATTCCATCCAAAATCCTCTTGCATGAAGAAACAAATTGACCAAATGGTAGAAATCCTTCAGAAGCACAACCTTGGGGACCACATCCCTCAGTGTGCCAAGACGAAAACTGAGGATCCGCCACACGGGAAATGTAACAATTTTCATACTTTAGTTGCAATTAATTCTTCCCCTGATGCATGGATTATAGATTTTGGTGCATCACATCATATGGCTGCTGCAAAGGAAGTCTATTCCTCTTTGGATACATGCAAAGGACCTCCCATCCTCATGGGAGATGAATCACCTATTGATGTCACCAGAAAAGGTAGAGTTGAACTTTTACACGGAAGCTTTGAAGATGTGCTTCATGTTGCAAAACTTTCAGTAAACCTGCTTTCAGTTTATTAGATCACTCATTCCGACACCAGAAAGAGAGTGGAATTCACTGCAGATGTAGTGAACATATATGACCTACATAGCAGCTCCAAAATTGCAACCAATGAGGTAAACAATGGAGCCAGGTTGTATACATTTTCTAAATTTATTGAATTTGAATCCTCCTTATTTCTTACACATACTGATGATAGTAGTAGGCTTTGGCACGAGAGGTTTGGTCACTTAAATTACAGGTATATGCATCAACTAAGCAAGCATGAGATGGTGGAAGGCTTTCCAAATATCAATTTCTCCAAAGGAGTTTGTGAAGGGTGCGTGCTTGGCAAAACATCCTACAGAAATGTTTTACACTAGCAAGACTCACAGAGCATCCTCTCGTCTAGATCTGATCCATAGTGATCTCATGGGGCCTTTTCCTCATCCTTATATCAACAAAGAAAGGTATTTTCTTACATTTATTGATGATTGCTCATGGTATACTTGGGTGTATCTTCTCAGGAACAAATCTGAAGTTTTTGCGCACTTTGAAGATTTCAAAGTACTAGTTGAGACATAGTTAGAGAGAAAGATCAAATCCCTTTGTACAGACAATGGGGGGGGGGATATGTTAACACAACACTTCAGAAGCTTTGCCTTGAGTCTGGCATATAGTTGCAGTACACAGTTCCATACACTCCGCAACAGAACAAAGTTGTTGAGAGAAAGAACCGATCTCTGAAAGAGATGGCTTTTTGCATGTTGCATGCTAAGTCACTGCCTCATAAGCTATGGGCTGAAGCACTTAATTGTGATAACTACATCGAGAATAGATCTCCTCATAGGTTTATCATGGATCAAACCCCCTTTGAGGTTTGGAGCGGCACTAAACCAGAGGTCACCGACTTTCGTGTTTTTGGCTCTCGAGCATGGGCGGGGATCTCCTCTAAAAAGAGGAAAGCTCTTGATCCACAGAGCATTGAGTGCATATTTATTGGATACCTTGATGGTGTGAAGGGAAAACAACTCCTGATTTCCTCTACGTACAAGCTCATCATTGAGAGAAGTGTCAAATTTGAGGAAAGTCTCTCACATGCACCTCAATTGTCGCATGCAGACACCTTTTATCTACCTCATGTCCGAGATGATGACTCAGTACACTCAGATGCAGATACAAAGCATGCAGATGTACATATAGAGTCTTCAGATACAAATCCAGTGCATGCATATGATGATCCACATCCAAGCCCAGATCGGGCTTCTAGCAGTGAATCAAATTCCCCTGTCATAAATCAGAGAGCAAGGAGCTTACATGAGATATATGCACAAGACCACCCAACTGCTAGAAATGGTCTTGTGGGGGACAATTCTGATCTGCAGAGGACTAGCTCAGAGATTATTGAGCCTCCCCTTGCCCTCAGTGCCACTGAACCATCGCCATCCTAGCATTGTCATTTGGTTCAGTCTTCAAATCCACAATATTATGCTGAGGCTGCTAGGCATCCATCTTGGGAGTCTACCATGGAGGAGGAGTATAACTCCCTCCTCAAGAACCAGACCTAGGATCTAGTCCCCCTTCCTTCAGGAAGGAAACTTGTCCGATGCAAATGGGTCTACAGGACCAAGAGTGCTGCAAATGGGCAAATCACTAGAAAAAAAGCTAAGCTAGTAGCCAAAGGCTTCGAGCAAGTGCATGGCATTGATTACGATGAAACCTTTGCTCCAGTAGCAAATATGGATTCCATACGCCTTGCACTTACCATTGTGGTTGCCGAGGAGTGGGAAGTACATCAGATGGATGTGAAGAATGCCTTTCTTCAAAGAGACCTATCCGAGGAGATCTACATGGAGCAACCACATGGTTTCATTCAGGATTCATCTTTGGTTTGGAGACTGAAGAAATCTCTCTACGGCCTTAAGCATGCCCCGAGAGCTTGGTATGCGAAGATGGATTCTTTTCTCTTATCACAAAACTTTGAAAGATGTAAGTCTGATCTGAATGTTTACACGCACAGGACACATGATTCTCTTCTTATCTTAGTTTTGTATGAGGATGATCTCCTGATCACTGGCAGCTCGGCTTCAGCCATTGCTGCAATCAAGAGGGCCTTGCATGATAGGTCCTTGATGACAGACATGGGTCCATTACACTTCTTTCTTGGTCTTGAGATCAGCCAGGATGCCATATGCATCAAACTCTCTCTAGCTAAGTATGCACGGGATCTCCTTGAGAGATTTCACATGACTGACTGCAAGCCAGCACCGTCTCCTTTTTCGTCTGGGGTCCACCTTGAGGATGGAGGTGACACTCCATTAGTTGACAAAACTCTCTACCGACAGCTAGTGGGGAGCTTATTGTACCTCACCCACTTCAGATCAGATCTCTCATATGCAGTAGCGGCAGTTTCGAGATACATGCAGGAGTCGCATGAGCTACATTGGAATGCTGCCAAGCGCATCCTCCGATATGTGCAGGGCAGCATCACCTTCGGGATTCACTATGCAGTAGGAACTGCATTGAATCTCCTTGGCTTCACTGATTCTGATTGGGCGGGTGACAGTATTGATCACAAGTCCACCTCCGAATATTCACTCACTCTAGGGTCTAGCCCTATCTGTTGGTTGAGCAAGAAGTAGGCTGCTATTGCTCTCTCTTAAGCTGAGCCCGAGTACAGAGGAGTAGTCAACATCACCATTCAGGCACTGTGGCTACAACACTTCCTCATTGAGTTGGGCGTCCAGTTCCACTAGCCCATTGTCATCCGATGTGACAACCAGAGAACTCTCAAATTTTGCAAAGATCCAATACAACAGTAGCGGACGAAGCACATAGAGATCCATATGCACTACATCAGAGACTTAATACATGATTGGGTCATTGATTTGCAGTTTTGTCCTTTAGTAGAACAGACTGTAGACATCTCCACCAAGACATTCATTGACCATAAGTGTCCCTCTCTGTGCGATCATCTTGGAGTGAAGGACACAGTTGCTTAGTAACTGTCTTTTCTTCCTCTTTTCTTTTGATTACATTGTATTTTGAGGGGGGGTTTTCCCCACGTGTTTTCCCTCTTTCCTCAATTTTAATACAAGTTGCACTGTATTTTGGGTGACCTTTGGCCTTAGTTTCCAGGGCCCATTTTCTATTTTTCCCCATAGTGGTGTTCAGAGGGGGTGTTGGAATACTACACACCTACATGCGGACACTTAGTTAGAGCATGGGACTACATGCAAGATTCCTTCTGCATTATTTACTCCCTGATTTGTTCCTTCTTTAACTCCGCAACTGGTTAGTTCTTCTGCATGATTTACTCCCTGATTTGCTCCTTCTTTAACTCCGCAACTGGTTAGTCCTTGTACATGATTTACTCCCTGACTTTCTCCTTCTTGCACTCCACAATTGGCTAGTTCTCTACGGAACATGTTGTAGGTGTTGAGTCTTCTCATTGATCACCACTATGGTGCATTACCTTGTGATCTTCACCCAGTAATGCTATATCATGAGCATTGTAACCTATTTTCTAATGAATCATTCTTTTGTTCTTTCAATTTTCTTTTAGTGTTTTTGCTCTACAAAGCTATGTATTCAACTTTTACTAGCTAGATTCATCTGTGTAGGTTTTCTAACACATTTACACAATGAAATTTTTAAACTTTTTATAAAGCATTAGGACAAAAAAAAAACCCTCCTGATTCTGACTTTGGTGGACCGCACAGTGATTCGACCTCTTTGGGGCTTGAATAGTCAATTCGGCCGGTTAGGATAGTTTGGTGCCCAAACTTATTCATGGCTAGAAAGAAAGTCATGTCCCGACTTGCTGGTCTCATTTCAAGTATTTGGGGTTCAGAGAAATTCCGCTTGTGCACTCATGAATTTGAAAAGGGGCCAAATTCCAAAGTTCGTGTTATATATAATGTAACGTCTAGACCATGCCTTGTCAATGATTCAACACCATTCAATTTAGGTTTCCATTCAACCTCTAGATGTTCCCCTTGTGGACCTAGGTGAATCGTTTTATCCACATAGGTGTTATGCAACAAGTTTGATTCCCACAGGCGAGAGTTAACAACTATACACAAAAACAATTGTGCCCTAAATCCAAATCTCATTAATTGATCTAAAAACACAACATTTGCAAAATTTAACCATTTATAGTCCCATGTAGTCATCAGACTAGACATGTCCCATTTGCTAAGCGCACACTCTACCAGGAATTGATTACAATTAATAAAATAATTCCATCCCTTATGCAAGAATTTCCTCTGACTTATCTGACAAATGCATGAATGTTACACACTTAATACCCAACGTTTCTTTTCTTCTCACAAAAACAAACTATACACAAGAGGTTCTCTTGGCATATATTCACACTTGAATCTAATTGATCACACATTGACTTAAATTAATTATCAAAAACATAAATCAATTGCATATTTACTATACACTAAACTTCATTCAATCATAACTATTACACCTAAGTTAAATCGTGATAGACGCAAGATGAGTGTGCTCTATCTTTCTCCCCCTCTATCTAACATATGCACACCTCTGATTTCCCATCCTGTATATATATTTTCATGCGCGTAGGTTAACAAAATTAAACCCAAGAATTCTCAAACTCTCAAAATCCATACATTACTAATTCTCAATTATTACTAATTCTCAATTATAGCTTCCGTGATTAAGTTGGGATGGATGGTTTCTACATCATTAAATAATAAAAATAAATATTTTCTTTCTTCTTATATTTTTTTTCTTTAAATTAAATTGATTAACTAAAAAAATTACTATATTTATGGGACGATTGAGCGGTTGACACAATTGGTTGTTATCTACTCTACATCTTTTCAAATTCCATAAGTGGAATTGACACCCTATGGGAATGACCCATGTTACTATAATAAAACTTATTTACAAGTTAAAAATCTTCGTGGTAAAGTGGATTTGAATCTCCATGATAGGAAAAAATTTCTACATGTTGTTAGTTTTCCTTAAAATCTTATATATGTTATAATTACGAGAGATTCATAAATCACATAAAATTTCATTTACCCAGGCGTTTTGAACCAACTAGTGTGGTTCATCGTCAGGACAAGTTGAAGAAATAGATCTAACTTAGCATGTTAAATAGTCTGAGCAGAGACTCCAATGGCTAAAATTTGATTAACGGCTAATTTTTGACTTTAGGACCCTGGTCAAATTTTTACTCATTAATTTAATATTATTATT
>APFE030766393.1:169438-187668 GCA_000404065.3 Pinus taeda | reverse complement strand
ATCGATGCTGCAAAATTCCGATACCGGGCCTCTAGCCCAAACATCCAGCTCAGGGAGCCATTCAAATACGAGAATTTTAAGCTGGCTTCCAGCCGATTGAACCTTTATGGGGAACCTATTCTGCAAGTAGGGCCATCCTGGTTGGGGTATCGATTTCGTAGTCCAATTATTTGGCACCCTGCACCCAGATATCAGGCCTTGTATGAAATGCCTGCGGATCAAATAAATCAGTTCTTTGATAATCGAGTTTCTCATCACGGTTTTTGGCCTCCTCATGAGATCCCCTCTCCGGCCTATTCTCTCACCGCCTTGCATGTCAACTATAATGTTTTCATGAGGGAATGAAATAGGGTAAGCAGGGGGTGTGTGGAGCACTTGAAAGGTATGCTTTTGACAAGCAATTTAGTGGCTTCTCAGTAATATTTGTAACCTTTTCTGCATTGTGAATTCAAAAGAGATAAAGGATTTTAATAAAATGTGCAAGAATTAACAACGGAAGCTCAATCACTAATAATTGTCGTTTTTCTATGTAGGGAGAAGTGGAAGCAAGGAGTTGCCATCCAAAAGCGAAAAGTAAAGGAAGAATAACTGCTGTCCCTCCAGAGGGGAACCAGATGCGAACAAGATCGAGTAAATCAGAGCTGAATAGCCCAGGAAAGGAAGGAGGGATACCGAGTTGACGAACGTGGGAAAGAAAAGTAAAGGATTAACCGATTGGTGAATCCCTCAGGATCTTCGATCCTAAGGGATCGTTGTTTTACTTAACTTTGTTATCTAGATACCTCCGCCATTACTCTTATATAAAGGAACAACGTCATTGAGCAAGGGGACTACTGCTTTTATAATTTTAAGTTTCAGAACAAACTTTGATCATCGAGTCTCACTGAGACCTGGTTTATTATACATTTTTTGATGCATTAATATAAAAGACTTGGTGTTTATTTCATCTCTGCGTCTGGAGTATCCTAAGGCAGTGTACCATTGGCAGCTAAGGGCCCGGCTCCGAAGGACACTTGCTTTTGTATCATTATACTTTGATTTATGTGTCGTTTTCTTATCTCTATTACTCAGTAATCTGATACATCTTTCATATAATATGATATGCTCTATTATGATCAATATATTAATGATTTTTCCGTGTAATGACTCTGCACTGTATAATTGGATCTCTTCAGAGTTGAATTACGTCTTTAACCAGCTATTTCTGTGACAAAGCGTCGATATGAATGTTACTATCATTGGATCCATGTGAAATAATACTTGTTGGAACTTGAAAGCAATGTTACTCTGTTTGGAAACATAGTTATATCATCCTTTATTCTCAGATTACTATATTATTGCGAAGCATGTATATATGGTTGATTATTGTTGTTCCATAATTCATCAATGAATGTTGTTTCATAAAGTATATTTTATCCAGTTTGCTTGAACAGAAAATCAGAGTGTGAATCAGTTGGTTTTAACTCGCGAGATTCAGTTCTTTCGATTGCTGTTCCATCTTACTGTTGTTCCATTTTACTGTTGTTCCATTTACTGTTGTTCCATTTCCGTTTTTCTGTTCCATTTTACCTTCTTCCGTTCTATTTACTTGCCTTCGTTGTTTTGGTGTGAGAGAAGGTCTAAGGCTATAGTGAGCCTCAACAGACGCTGCCTAGCTCCCAGACCTATGGTCCATGCTCTAATTTCCTTTCTATCAGTTTCTAGAGGGATGGGTTATTTCTTCCGTACCCTTGACTGATCAACTTCCTTGAGTGATTTTATCTTTTGGGATAGCTTAGTTACAACTTGGCATTTGTTTACTTTTGTATTTTCTGAACGCTATACTACTAAGCATTACTCGGATGAATAGCCTCCGATTGAGTTACTCTTTGTAATAACAAAACGTTCTCGGATTGATTTATTAATGTGGAATAATTAGAGGTGTGAGAGACCCTAGTTATAGCTCTACACAAGGCAATCGACTTACCCAAAATGAAGACATGGAGAAATTATTAGTTCAGCACTTTCAGAGGCTACAGATGGAACATAATATAAGCAAGGAGGATAATATAAACAAAATCACACAACACATTCCCAATCTAGTGAGTAGGGATCAAAACATGGCCCTACTAAGGGAAATATCTAAAGTAGATGTAGAACAAGTCATAAAAAGTATGGTGAAGAATAAAGCACTAGGCTTAGATAGTTACATGGCAGAATTCTTTCAGGAAGTGTGGCCATTCATGTGCGAAGACATAGTGAAAATCATCGATGAGTGCTGACACACTAAAATAATGCATCAATCCCTAAACGCCATGTTTTTGGCCCTTATCCCAAAAATGGATCATTCGGAAGAACCGCAAGGGTTTAGAACAATAATGCTCTATAATGTAATCTACAAAATCTTGGCTACAATATGATAAAATGCCTAAAATCTATACTACCTGGCCTCATCTCTCAGGAACAAATAGGGTTCATTAAAGGAAGACAAATAATATATGGCATAGTGATGGCACAAGAGGCAATAAATTCACTAAAGACAAAAAAAACAAAATGTATGTTGGTTAAACTAGAGTTTTCAAAAGCCTATGATCATTTGAACTGGAAATACCTATTGAAAATATTGAAGGCATTTGGTTTTGATGCAAGATGGATAAATTGAATAATGTTGATGATATCAACTCTAGTCCTATCAATTTTACTTAATGGATCACCCACAATGATTTTCAAGAAGCCGTGTATGCTAACCGCCTCCTCGTGGAAGCAAAATATCCCCAAAAAACCGTCTGAGAACTGATCACATGACCTCAGAAAGAATTTATGAAACTTAACCTCAATGGAGCTGCAAAATGGAACCCTTGCGCATCGAGGATAGGTGGAGTATTCAGGGATGATGAAGGAAAATGATCTGAATATTTGCTATGGACTGCGGCACTGTGAGCAACAATGAAGTAGAGCTTCATGCTTTGAAAAGAGGACTGGAAATAGCGGTAAGGGAGAGGTTCCAGAGACTATAGGTGGAGGGAGATTTGAGAATGGAAATAGACATGGTGAAAAAGCTACAGCAAGGGACTCACTGGGAAAAAAACATCTAACGTTGGAGGATGGCATGGCTAGTCCAAGTTATCAGCAAGCCAATTCGACAGATCAGGTACATCATCCCAACACATGTCCGTAGGATGGGAAATGTGGCAGTGGACAATCTCGCTAACTAGGGATGCGGCTAGGTAGGTAGAAACCTTTACATAAGAGGAGATGAGTTATTACAAATGAAGGGGATGCAGAAACTAGGGGAAATCCTAGAAAGGATAAGGAGAAAGAGGAAAATCCCCAATCGGGTTGTGTCAGTGAAGGCGAGGTGGGCCATAAGGGATGGGAGGTGGAGGTGACAGGTACCACCCACTTGAGCCCAAGGACAGAGGGGACATCGAGAAGTGGGAGACTGTGACATTAGGGAGGGCGGCAAGAAGGACAAGGCAGGGACGAGGAAAGTTCAGAACGAGGACATACGTGGGTGAGAATGGTAGGGAGAGAGGAAGGCTTAGGGGCAAGTGAGAGGGTGGGCAAAAAAATGATAACAAGTGGCGGGAGTATAGAGAGGTACCCACGGCAGGAGCAACTGGAGGCACGAGGGAGTTAATGAAGGATAGAGATGGAAGCATCAGAGGTTCATCATTCCGAGGATAAGGAATGAAAGAATGGACGACAGGAGGATTAGGAATACATGTGGAGGCGGGATCGAAGATAGTAGTGACAACAAGATAAAATAAAAATAGACAAAGGAAATAGAGAAAGATGAAAGTTTCATGCAGATAATGAAGGCGAGGGAATGAAAAGAGAAATGTGGTGGACGTAGGAAGTAGACGCAGGCCGGTGGAGTCAAACAGGTCAACACAAAACGATGGCATGTAATCCCCAATGTCCCAAACATTAGAATTATAGTAATGTTTAATTCAGAAGCATTAGGGAAGGGGCCTAGGGAAAACCAGGACTCAGAACGAGTCGCGAATAGAGGTTCCTGGAACTCTAACCTGGTTTGGAAGTATACTGAAGTGGAGAGAAATAGTAAAGTTAAAGGGTTAACTTGGGAAGAGGAGTAAAGAGGGAATGAGTGTAGTCGGAGAGGTAATGGGACTTCCATTAAGGGAGAGCCCAGAAAGATAACAACCCTGCTTAGGTGGAACCTGAGGCACAGAAGAGATAAATCAAGTCGCTGAGACAGAGGTGAGGGTTTCCTGAAGGTCTATGAAGCAAGGCTATGGATAGCCTGGCTTACTGTGAAACCAAATCAGGTTGTACAAAATAAGGCCTAGGGTCCTTCCAGTGTACAATTTGAGTGGAGATACCTAAGGGGAGAAAGGTTGAGAAGGGGAACCCTTTTGAAACTTATAACAAGGATAAGGTTACCCTTTGTACAAACTTTTGTAGGACTCTAAAGGTTGACTAGCAAGTTTCGGGTAGTTGGGGAGAGATGAATTAGAGAGGAGAAAATTTGAGAGGCCAATGAATGTTAACCCAAGAGCCGTCACGGGGGAATCGAAGTGAGAAGGGGGGAAAACCCAAGCTGCCAAGAATTGGGCGAGAAAAAAAACTAGAGCATATAAAAATATGAGAGTTTGGGGAGTATTCACACAGATTACTGAGAATTCTTATGTTACTATTATAGGTTTAATAATATTTTGAGTGCAGCACAGTTTGGAGACCCAAATCACGTAGCACGTTGTAGCGAGCATTCCTAGAGAGGAGAAAGAAACGAGCGAAGAAAATTGTAGTTAGGACAAACAAAATATGGCTAGAGAAGGAAAATAGGTTGTTAAACGAGGCAACAAAGGAATAGGAAAGGCATGGAAACAAACCACATGGGGGATGCAACCTCCAACAGAGGCCAATGCAAGTGAGGCAGGAAGACTGTAAAGGAGCACATGTAGACTCTTATCAGTGCATACATGGATGGAAATACACTAGAGGTAAGAGCACAAATAGTTGGATGGGAGAGGGAACTCAATAATAGCATCGCCAACCAAGATATCGAGACAGAAGAGTAGGAAGCCATGGTGCAAGACCTGAGGAAAACAATCTAGTAATACTAGGTTATGAATAACATAGTTGCCCGAGTTATGACTCTTAACAAGGAATAGGAACTAAATAAGGGACAGGAGGTATAGGAGCAAACCAAATGAAGGAGCCCAGTAGGGGAGATCTCCACAAGGAGATAGTAGCTATTCAGATTCAATTCTACCGAAACAACCTAGCTCTGAGTAGGATAGAGAAAAGTCTACAAGATATGAGGAGAAGCGAGATGTTGGGTTCCATCGCTAAAGCCCCAGCCCTGGTGGAGTCCTCAGATGATGAGTAAAATAGGGTGCAAGACAAATTTTTTTTTTTATGACGAATAGCCTTTACTTTCCTAAGTTGATGTTTATTTTATATAGAATAGAAAATGTTGCATGGATGGTAGAAAGAGACTTATTTAAATTTTGGACATGTTTTAACGTTGACAGGTGGCTAACCTGGTTTCCTACGGGCAAGTTGAGGCCACCTGATACTATTGGAAAAACTTAATTATGGTTAGATAATATGAATAGATAAAGTACTACTAAACTTACAAAAAAAAAACAAAAAAAAAACAAATTATAATCCTTAACAAACATATTTATATTTCCCAACAAACTTTTGAGTTCATATCATCTTATTTCAAATTCACGCTATAATAGTTTTGATCTCCCATAAACCAATTACTCTACGACTCATAAATATATTAAATATACCAAATTAGTTTTTTGAAAATTAAACTTTCATGCTAACTATTTCTATCTATTTGTTGTAATTACCATAAATTTAATTTTACAATTTAATAGTAGTCCATACTCATAAAATGTTTAATAAATACATTTTCCTTATTGAAAGTCTTACAAAATTGTGTCCATACTATAGTGATTATAAATTTGAGGAAATTATGAATTGGTTTTACTTAAATTGCTATGGTTGCATATGAAACTTCGACCGTAGCTTGTAGTTACTATAAAATTATAAATTTGAGCAAATTAGGAACTTGTACTCCTAAAATTGTTGCCAAGACATAATGTAGGCTAGGGTGAGGAAATTAGGAACTCGTTCTAAAATTGTTTCCAAGATATATCATAGGTTAGCGTGTCAAAATTTGAATTCCTCTTGGAGATGCAACTATCGGGGCATCATCTACCTTATATACTAAGCCAGTCTTTATTAATATTCGAATGATGTGCTTGCTCCTTCAAATGATAAGAGAATGTGTGCCAAGGCCACGAGTCGGTGGTTGGTGTTCAATGAGTTTGGTGGGCATGCTTCCAGTTATGTGCGACGACATGGGCATGAGACAAGTTGGTGAGTGAGCAAGTCGATTGCGATGAAACACTGCAACAATGGGATGAATTGGTGAAGTGCGATGAGCTAGGGTAGTCAGTTAAAGGAACCTGGAGCATGAGTGTGACGAGCCAACAGAGTTCGAAAAACTGATATTCGGCTAAGTGTTTGAACTTGGCAAAGGCGAACTTATATCACACATGTGGACGCGGCAGGGCGGAAACATGGGCGAGACGACATAAGTTGGGGTCACATTTGGTTGAACTGGGAGGTCAGCCTCAGCACGTGGACCCATGAACTATCCATGGCGGGGCATATATATAGGCAAACATTTGGATGAAAAAACAACAAGTTCTCAAGTTCATAAGTGTGAACTCAAGAGGAGGGTGAGCCAAGGGTGGACGTGGAGAAGGTGCATGCGGGTCTTGATTGCAGCACCAAACGAGTTTTCGTACGAATCTCCTAAATGACTTTCTAAATGGAATTCTTGAACGACACTTTAAATGCATTTACTGAATGACAGTCTGTACGAGTTTCCGTATGATTTTCTAAACGAGCGCAACTGAACGAGCTTCCGAACAATGTTCTGAAGCGGTGTGGCTAAAAGATCTTCCCGATGATGGTCTGAACAATTGCGATTGAATGAGATTTCGATCGATGTTTTGAATGACTCTGCTGAACGAAATTCCTAAACGAAGTTTTGAATGACTGTGCTAAACGACAGTCGTGAATGAACTTTTGAACGACTATGCTAAATGACAGTGTTGAATGAATGTGCTGAACGATAGTCTTGAACGAAGTTTTGAATGACTGTGCTGAATGAGAGTCCTGAATGAGTTCCTTAACAACAGTTTCTAAACAACTGTGTTGAACAACAGTCCGAAATGAGTTCCTGAACTACGGGCTTTTGAATGGTTTCATGAACGAGTTTTGCTGAAAGGTGTGACAGGCAGTAGAACCGGTGGGTGCTCCGAATGATGGTTTGGGCAAGGCTACACGGTGCAGGTCAAGTTGTACATTTTGATAGAAATTGCTGAAGAGAGGTTGGGGTTCTCTCACAAAGACTCTAATTGTATTTTATGAAATATTGTTATTATCATACGGGCAGACTTATATTCAGGGAGTTTCCCCTCGTGTTAATTATCCGTTGTGCATGTGTAAATGGCAATAACAATGAAGATGACTAATTAAATGTTTTTGTTGTGTATGTGAATGTTATACTTAGAAATGTTGAAAAATAAACTAAGTATATAAAGTAGGCATAGTCCACAGTTGTGAGTATTGTTAAAAAGAAAAAGGGTGGTCGTGACACACCCCCCTTCGTGTGGTTAGAAGAGTACCGCTAGGGTAGGGGGATGACAGATGGTATCAGAGGCATTGATTTTCTGCAAGTCTTCATTGAAGATTTGAAGAGAATCTGATCGCACTATCACTTCATGAGAGATGGTATCGTAGCTCTGGGCTTTGCGAGCTTTGGTGATTCAAGATTGCAAATTGAAGTGTTACGCAGGTTTAGCAGGGTTAAAGCTTCATTATTGGGCCAAGCTAAATGATGAGACATGACAGGTTTGGAAGAATGTCAAGGTAGGCTCTTGCTAACCTGATAAAGGTTGAAGTAAATGAAAGAAGAGAATCCACAGATTCAAGATGAAATTGAAGTCTTGGAGAGGAATGTTGAAGGCGAACTTCTTTGACTTGGTTGGGAAATGGAGCACGATGTAGCTGCAGATTATGATGATGAATAAGAGGAAGTTGTGGTCTTTGAGGATGTTGTAGATATGATAGCGATGGAGGATGAACTTGAAATTGTTCAAGATGGATCAATATCGTGCAGTTTGCAGACATAGATGGGTGAGGATAATCACATGGAGGAGCCTCATGATGAAGTAAGTATTTCTATTGTTACCTGTGTTTCATTGGAGCTTTTGGAGGATGGGCCATATGTAGGGAAGGCAAAGTCAGTTTCCCAATGCGATGGAGAGTCTTACCATGGATTTCTATGAGGAGACCTTGTACAAAGAAGCAAGGACCATTGACTATTGCAGAGCTTATTGGAGTTGTTTGGGACCTTATGGCAGAAGGTGAAAATACACGTGACAAGAGAGGAACATGATGATCATTGTGAAGGAATGGGTCATGCTTTAGCGACACAGAGAAATTGGCTAAGTTCCCAGCATGACTCATGGACAGATTGGACAAGGGAACACACTTGATGATACTTGGGTGGACTTCTCATAGCCGAGACCAAGAAGCAGTCTTAGTGGAACCTTTAGTGGGGAAGCTATGATGGAAGAGACCCACATGACTTGATGATGATATGGTTTGGGTCACTATGGGCACTAGACCAGATTTCTGACTTGGATGAAGATGACCGATTATTGTGATGGTTCTACTTAGTTGGACAACATAGGCAACTTGAGTCATGGAATTCAAGTTGGATAGATGGAGCATGGAAGTCTTACGTAGGGATGTCTTATGCAGGGACATTATGTAGGAGCACTTGTAGAGGTGTTATTTATGGGCATTCAATGAGGAGTTCCAAGGTAGGGATGTTGTGCAGGTGGATTTGTTGATGTGACATGGATACTTTTTACTTATGAGCTGATGGGGATGTTGTGCACTTGATTACAACAAGGCCATCGACTTGGTTGGATTTATGAGTAGACTGTGGAGCATTCCTACTACATGGAGAGTTGAGGCATCTTGTAGAGACTTTTGGGGTTGAGGCATGTATGCTTGCTAGGATGTTGGTTGGAGATGACTCATGGAGCTCATGATGACATGAGGTTGTAGCTTTTGTGGATTGCATATGATAGTGGACTTGGAGGATCTTATGCATTAAGGAGCTGAGGTCAGAGACTTTGATGTAGTATGGGGTGCATACTCTTGAGAACATTTATGTGTGTAATTGAGAGAGTGACTTAATGTGGAGGATCGATATGAGACACTTTGGAGTGATGGAGTTGCAGCGATGATGATGCCTTGGTGGCAACACTTGGGCATTGGTTGATCTGAGACATAACCACTTTGACACATGGGAGATAATTGATCTATGATCATGGGCAGAACATGGATGATGAGGTAGGTGTATACTTGTTTCTTTGGTAGACTTGAGGGATGAAACATTACAGATATGATGGAGGTTGCTTCATGGACCTGGATGTGGCACATCGAGAGACGGTTTGATGAGAGAATCTATTCATTTTGACGAGATGGGTTTTACACATATATGGATGATGATGTTGGGATAGATGTGGTTGATTGACATGCAACACATTGACACCAAACATCATGGGCAACCAGTTGCAGACGAGATGGAGATTACTTCATGGACCTGGGCATGTTTTACTTACATTTTGATGTAGATGGATTCTTGATCATGTTGATGTTGTGACAGGATGTTAGGAGAAATGACTAATGATGGCATGAGGAGGTGCATTCTTATGGCTTGAGCATGACAGTTGGACTTTTCACCCAACTCGTTCAAATCATGGGGTCTGTAAGTGTACTGAGATGTGTTAGCATTGCGTGGGAGTATGATGGCACTAGTTCACACAATGATGATGTATAATGGGGTCAACACGATATGTTGCAGTGAGAATGTAGCTTGAGTTAGAGGGGCCAACCTCCCATAGTGGAACATCATGTGGGGATTGTGATGGAGGTGGTTGATGGTCAGGATTGAGGAGACTTTCTGATTCATGGAGACATGAGCCTTTATGGATTGTGCGATGACGGAGCAGAGGTGGGCAGCATGGACATTTTGGATGTCGGAGCTAGCGATACTTTGCAGTGTTGTATGATGGTGTTGTCGAGGATGACAACCATTTAGAGTGTGGGAGTATGCCAAGCCCACGAGTTAGCAGTTGGCATGCAATGAGTTGGGTGGGCATGCTTTTGGTTATGTGCGAATAGCTGGGCATGCGATGAGCTAGTGAGTGGGCAAGTCGGTTAAAGGCGTCCTGGGCATGAACGTGATGAGCCAACTGAGGACAAGAAACCAAAATTTGGCTAAGTGTGCAAACTTGGTGAAGGCGAACTTATATCGCACATGTGGACCCAGCGGAGCAGCAAAATGGGAAAGCTAACGTAAGATGGGGGCATGCTTGGCTGAACTGGGAGGCCGACCTGGGTAGGTGGATCCATGAACTATCCACGATGGGGCATATATATAGGCACACGTTTAGATGGAAAAAACAACAAGTTCTCAAGTTCATAAGTGTGAGCTCAAGAGCAGGGCGATCCAAGGGTGGATATGGAGAAGGTGTAGGAAACTCTTGACCACATCACCAAATGAGGGAAATGAATTTGAAGAAAAAGGGGTGGCTGAATGGTCGAGCGAATGACTAGCTGAACGAGTTTTCGAATGAGGTTTTCTGAACGAAATTCCTGAACAAATTTCTGAACGGAATTCATGAACGACTCTCTGAACGACACCCTGAACGAGTTTCTGAATGATGTTATGAACGAGCGCAGTTGAATGAGCTTCTGAATGGGTTCTGAATGGGCACGATTGAACAAGCTTCTGAACGATGTTCTAAACGAGTGTGGCTAGATGAGCTTCCGAACGATGTTCTGAACGGGCGCAAATGAATGAACTTCTGAATGATGTTCTGAATGACTATGCTAAACGACAGTCCTAAATGAAGTTTTGAATGAGTTTGGTGAACAGCAGTCCTGAACAAAGTTATGAATGACTGTGATAAATGACAATGCTAAATCACTATGTTGAACAACAATCATGAATGAAGTTCAATGACTATGCTGAACAATAGTCCTAAACGAGTTCCTGAATGATGGGTTCTCAACAGCTGTGCTAAATGACAGTCCTGAATGAGTTCCTAAATGACGGGCTTTTGAACGGGTTTTTTTGAATGGTGCGAAAGGTGGTAGAACTGGTGGGTGCTCCGAATGGTGGTTCGAGCAAGCCTGCACAGTGCAGGCTGAGTTGTACATTTTGAAAGAAATTGTTGAAGAGAAGTTGGGGTTCTCTCACAAAGATTGTAATTGTATTTTATGAAAGATTGTTATTATCATACAGGAAAACTCATGTTCAGGTAGTCGCCCCTCCTGTTAATTATCCACTATGCATATGTGTAAATGGTAATAATGATGAAGATGACTAATTGAATGTTTGTGCTGTGTATGTGAATGTTATACTGAGAAAAGTTGAAAAATAAACTAAGTATAGAAAGTAGGCATAGTCCACACTTGCGAGTATTGTTAAAAAGAAAACGAGTGGTGGGGCCGCACCCCCATTCGTGTGGTTAGAAGAGTATCACCTGGGTAGGTATGTGACAATGTGGAAGCCATGAGTGACATATTAAATGGTAAAAGCGGCAAGGGGAATGTATGCTTATGCAATTATTATTGTGTATATATAATTCTCGTAAATTAGTTGTTTAGAGGTGCTTTTTTCTTTTCTTTTTCTTCATGGACTGGTCTATTGATTGTTTTCATTGGGACAATTGTGTTAAAATATGTTGAAAATGAAAGAAGAAAATTGATTGGAGGTTGTTGAATTATAACATTTAAATGTTTAAGGTAGATTAGTTTATATATTAAAATTATGATCTCATTAATTTAGTAGAAAATCAGAAAAAATATTGCTCTATTAAAGAGAGAGTTTTATGTGTATTGACCACTGACAATGGTGTGTTTGGCTTGGGAATATTTATTGGGCCAAATTTAATTAAAACCTAACCATACATAGTCACTCATTTAAAGTTGTGAATCTTCTCTAATAAGTATGAACGATAAAGATTATATTCACTCAAATGTCCAATTTCTCATTACTATCTTGAATTTTCTTTATTTTTTTTATTTTTTTAAATTAGATAGGTATATGGATAGGTATATAGTCTTGGATCTCCAATTTTGTAATATTTCAATATTTTAATTTAGGTTTCAAGAGTTAGTGGTTTGTCAGTTTTTAGTTTTCTTGTTTCGCAAGACGTGGTTCGTGTACTTGTGTTTCATGCTCTCATGTTATAGTCATCATCCCTCCTCGTCAGAGACCGATGAGCAGGAGGGGTGGTGTAGAAAAGGTTGGATTCAAGAGAAATTTCATTTTTTCTACAACTCAGTTGGAACATTTTATGATGTTTTTCTTCTTGAGGTTAGGAAATAAATTCTTTTGTTGGAGCTAGAAGACACTAGGGAATGTTCTTATCATTCTCATTCAAAGGTACTAGGTGTAGATGTGAAAGGGGTCCCACATTTGAGTAGATTCTGGAAGACATAAATGCATTTGTGGTACTCTTTGGCTTTGCATTAACAAATGAATACCCTGCTGCACCTAATTTTTAAAGACAGGCAATTTGAAAATTGTAATGTATTTTCTAAGTTGGAGGAAATTAAATGCATGTCACAAATTCAACATTTATTTCTTAATAAGGTTGATTCTTGATTGACTCATATGGAAAAAAATTTGGCATCGGATTTAGCCTCTAGTGACCTTCTTGGAGATCCTACTGATCCACTCATTAATGATTCTCTCAGATCCTACTGATCCACTAATTGATGATGCTCATGACCTCACTATCATCTCATTTCACCAAGATTAGAATTTGATCTCAATAGTTTTTTATTACTATTTTGAAAAACTTTTTTTTGTGTTGTAGATGGTTTTTTCTTATCTCTCATAACATAGGATTTGTGACGTATGCGGTGGCTTTTGTGTTCTTCATGTATATTTTATTTTCGGTGTAAGAGAAATATGCATATCTATTCTACCAATTGGTTCTCTGTAAGTGGGTTTTATAGTTAAAATTATACTGAGCTTGTATGTATTCACACCTTTGTGTTTCATTCTATGGTTTTTATTTGCTTTGCTTCTGCTTTTATTTTGTCTCATTCTTCAATCATTAGAGCCTGGTGTATGCACTTTTTGTTTATGGGATGATGGTATTGTTCGTGGTTGGTGAAATTATGATGTAGATGCATCTAACCTAGAGTCAAATGTTTACTAAGGGAATTAATTTATTAAGTTAAGATTGCATTATTTATTGTATTTTCCTATAGTTTTAGGAGAGAACGAAAATTATTATAAATAGGAGAAAGTTCAAGTGCATTTTGGAAAAATTGAGAATTACTAGTGGTAAACCAAAAGCTAAGATGCATTGTTGTTGAAAATAAATGTTAAATCACTTGAAGTGATTGCATAAAGTTTTCTAAATTATTTTGAGATTCACGTAAAAGCATTTTGAAAAGTAAACAAGGCAGGCTACGTGGCAGTTAGTCCCTGCCTTTAGCAAGCCAGCTAGCCATTGTTTCATGGACCATCGAACCAGAAAAAGCCATTGTTTTGCTTGCTTTGCTTCATTCTCAGCCGAAATCCACTGTGGGAACGCCGGCGTACAGAGCCCCTGAGATTTTGTCGAAAAAAGAATACGATGGCAAGGCAAGGGATCAGGATCCTTTTATGTTGAATTTTACTTTAAGATTGACTTTCTGGAAATTTATGAAAAAGAACAATGGAAGATTATCAATATGCAGTTTTTTAACTCAGAATCTGTTGTTGTTTGAATGGGGGGAGATTCAGAAAATGCTTGCCTACTGATCTCCTGACTGTTGTTTTCCTGGTATTTTGGTTTGTTAAATTGCGGATGTGTGGTCGTGTGGTGTAACACTTTATGTTATGTTAGTGGGAGCATATCCCTTTGAAGACCCGAACGATCCCAGGAATTTTAAAAAAACTATTGGGGTAAGATTGAGGATTGTACCTTGAGTTTTGTTTTCCCTGTACTTGTAATAGATCTTGGAGTTTAAGATGGATCTTGTGCTTCTAATACTTGAGTTTATTGTAATTGTGAATTTAAATGTGTTTTCTATTCGAACTGCAGCGAATTTTGGGGGTGCAGTACACAATCCCAGATTATGTCCACGTCTCTGCAGAATGTCGTCGCCTCCTATCAAGGATTTTTGTTGCAGATCTTGACAAGGTTGACTTTCCTATTTAGCACATACCCCTGTTTTGCAGGCTTTCACAACACTGATTTTATATTTCTCTGCTTTAAAATGCCTCCATGCTAATTGTGTTGCAATGTTTGTTGTTGTGATTGTTTCCACAACAGCGAATTACTATTCCTGAAATTCGGAAGCATGAATGGTTTTTAAAGAACCTACCTGCAAATTTAGTAGATGCAGCTGATACTATTAGCAATGAGTCTAACGATACTGACCAGCCTACTCAAAGTATTGACGAGATTATGAGAATTATTGCAGAAGCTAGGATCCCTGCACCAGGGTCAGGACTAGGCCAATACTTTGGAGACAGCTTCGAATTGGATGACATGGATCTGGAAAATGATGGAGACCTTGACGTCGATAGCAGTGGGGAGTTCGTATGTGCTTTGTAATATTATTGTCTTTTATGAGTTTTTTATGCTTTTGCATCACGATACGAGTGTAATGCCGGCTTCTTTTCTGAAACTTCACTTCTGCCAGGCCACCTTCCAAAATTATGGAGGCATAGTAGCAAATTAGCACCACATCTTAAATGGGTGGAGATATGCTCCAGCTTAGATTAGATATACATTGCAACCTGATCATTTACATGTGTTTCTGGATCATGGGCTTATGCAACTTTCAATACTGCAATATGTTAATGGTCCTGAAGTTCGTACAATGAGAGCTGCTTGTTGTAGACTTACACATGAAGGTTGGGAAGAATTTAGTTTCTTTTTAATTGGATAGAACTTCCGGTCAGGATGTCTCGATCATAGGAAACGTAGGGAGTTACTAATGAACTCTATTATTTATCTTCCCAATTCATGACAAAACTCGGTGTTAGTTAGTTTGTGCATTTTTACTTTGCAGGGAGTGTGATGCAATGCATCCATGAAGAACAAAGAAAGGGTTCTCATTCTATAGGCAAAGTCCCTACTAATTGCAGTGCTGTCTAAATCTTCATGCATTTCATCTAATATTTTTCAAAAGATTATTGATCAGCGAGTCTTGTATAAAGATTTCGAGTTGATCTACTAATGTTAATGGCATGGAACTTTGGAATGTGTCTTTACCAATGTTTATGGCATGGAAATTTGGAATGTGTCTTTACTATTGCCTATCTTCATTTGACATGAAAACTTTGTTTTAAATCCAAAGCATGGTTTCAGTCAGTTCAACTTTGCTTTAAATCCAAAGCATTGTTTCAGTTGGTTCCATAATTTGCATGACATGCTGTTATAATATCAGTTGTTCTACATTTTTTGAATTGGTTGGTGGTCATTATAGGTTATAATATTTGCATTCCAGAATACAAGAAGACATTTAGCTCAATTTTATTAATAAATTCATGATCAGAATCATCTTTATTAATTTTTATTAATTATAAATTCTTTTAAGAGTCATGTTTAACTTTTATTAATTATAAATTGTGTTAACAATCATGTTTGATAATCATACCATTCTCTGTAACCGTACAACTTCGTAATCATACCAATTAATTAAATATGTAACTATAATCATTTTTAAAATATAACCCACTAATAACGCGTTTGAACGCGATTAGCTTACTCCATATGCATGTATATATGGGTGAAGGCTTGTCGTTATCGTTTTCTTACTTACGTCCTAGGTGACCGACAAGACATGTCTAATCCGGACACGTGTCGACTTTGCTCCAGATTTAAATGTTGTTGCATGCACGCCTTGTGGAATCCAGCGCTACCTCCTGAGGATTGTCGGTTGATCTTCGACGGTTCTATCTTGTGCATTGAAGAAAGGCCTAATATATATACCAGGAAGTTTCTGCAAGATATAAAGCATTACATCAGCGCGAAATTTCACTTTTCCTGAATGCAGAGTCTATTATGACTAATGTTACACCTTGCATGCAAGCCATGTGCTACACTTGATACACACCAGGAAGGCGATTACGTGCTAGCCCGTTTTCAATTGACACAGAATTCAGATTGCGTTATGGACTGTTGCGGGAAGAATCAGACGTGCTCATACAACACAGTTGCTAAGATTGCTTTCATCGAACCAGGTTGAGATCCGGATTGAATTAGACCTCGCGAGGGCATAATGGGGGAGTCTAGATATGAGATAAGTCAGACTGCGTGCCGAGTTTAGGCGAAGCTACATAGAGCAATTCCGAGGAGAAATACGTCCATGGACACTAGTTATGCCGAGATAGAGATGCGAAAAGCGTTTCTTCATACCAACATTTTATTCCATATCCATTCAATCTGTAGCCTGTATCATCAGAAGCTACTCTTTCAGGTGCCATCTGGTGGTCTGTTTTTGTAACAGAAGGCGTAGCTTGCCTTGTCTTCAAGTTGGAAACCAGCAAAGGCCAAACTATTTTCCCATGGAGGTAGGCAGATTTCTAATATCGGTTTCGACACCCGTGTACAAACCACCATACATGAATTATTCTTTCAATCAGTTTGTTGCAATTTGATGGATTTTCCGAATTCGTATATTCTGGTAGGTTTGCAAAATAGTCGAGGGCCAATGGTGGTATCATTGGGGCTACAGATTTCTCCTTGGATGCTGTTACAATTGCTGGGGGTCCGTGCTGTGTCTCAGTTGTTAATTTGTCCTCAAGCAGCAATTATGGCAGTGAGTCCTCCGTTGAAGTCTTCGATTTGAGCCTGATCTTTTCAAGGAGGATTGCTCCCCCCAGCGAAGGAGGCCACTGGTATGAAGATCAAATAGAAATAGCCCTAGCAGAGGTTCATGACAGAGTGAATCTAATTCACATTGCTCTGTGTAATTTATGAAGAATAGTTACAGTGTCTTTTCTTTAATAGGTTTTGTTCGCATCCCCTTTCATGTATAAATTTACATCCAAATCCGAAAAGCTTGACAAAGTTTCTTAGCTGTTAGTCATGTATATTTAAATCATGAAAATATTCATGCTTTTATCTGGTTATGTTTGACGTTAAACTTTAAAACCTTGATTGTGACTATGGTGCAACTTTTTGTGGTTAGTCTGAGGTGTTGATTACCTCATGCATTCAGCAACAATTCTAAGAAATATCGATGTATACTCCAGATAAATTTCATATCTTTCTGTAAGTAGAACTAATGCTAGCATTAGTCCTCAAGCACTTAATGTTAAGGATAATGCAAAACAAATATAGCTCATCTCTACATATTTCTATAGTCTTCTGGCACTGGTAATGCCAAATGCCAGGAATGATGTGGGCATGTTAGCCATTTGTCAAATCATGTTATCCATTTGTCAAGTCGCCCACACCTGGCAATCCCTCCTCTATTCAAAGCGGATTTTCTCCATGCGCAACCCTCGGTTGAGGTGCATTGCCCCAACCCTCCCTCTCTTGCAAAACCCGATAATCACTTGACCCTACGTGTTGTTTGCACTATCTGCATTGGGTGACTCAGGAGGAACGAAGAGGAGAACAATGGAGGAACAACCAATCCTGCAAGTAAGAAACAACCAATCCTGCTGGTAAGAAAACTGTATCCTTTGCAGGTAAGAAAGGACCAATCCTACTGGTAAAAAACAACTATTGTATCCTTTGTTATGATTTTTTTTTTATCTTTTGCTATGATTTCCTGCGAAGTCAATTTTCATTTATAATTGAATTCAACTACTGTATCCTTTGCAGATAAGAAAGGAAAAACCAATTATGTTGGTAAGAAACAACTACTATATACTTTGTTATGATTTCCTTTTATTTTCTTTATCTTTTGCTATGATTTCCTACAAAGTCAATTTTCATTTATAATTGAATGGGAATCCAGCCCTCCAGAGTCAATTTTCATTTATTCATTTATGATTGAATGAGAATGACCATAAATGAGAATTCATTGCTCACCTTGTGAGTGGACGATTTGGGATAAGTACACATCAAAATCTTACAGATTACAACACTTTGGAGCAACGTACAGGAATAAGCCAGCCTGAAGTTTCATCCAACATTCTGGGCTGG
>APFE030766393.1:135165-165977 GCA_000404065.3 Pinus taeda | reverse complement strand
ATTAGAATGATGTATTTTAATTTTTTCGCTAATTAAAATTTTTGATGAAAGGATCTAAATTGGAAGATCTGGCCACTGCATTAATGAATAGAATAAATGAAGAATAAATGAAGGTAACTTGCTTTCTTATCTAAATCAAATGTTTTTCGCAGGTTTAAAATAACTTTTTAAACCTACAATGCAATTAAAAATGAAAAATACATTGAAATGTGATTGCTTACTGAAACATGTGCTTATTAAACTAATGCAACTAATGCGTGTTACAATTCAAGTCGTGCGATGCTCAGTTCAAGTCGTGCTAGGCATTTGGAAGCTTATAAATGGTTTATGAGAGTCGGTTTTTAACATTGGCTTATAACATTGGCCTTTATAATATTTTGTTTATAATATTGGGGCCTAGTTTGTAATAGTGGGTTAATAATATTATTTTTAAATGTTTAAATTTAAAACATTTGGTTTATAATATAGGTTTATAATGTTTGATTTATAATATATATAATATATATAATATATTTATGAGCATGAAGGATTAGTTTTATTTGTCGAGTTTTTGTTGTTAAGTATTTTAGCCGATCCAATGCTTACAAGGTCAATCTCTCAATGCCTTTAAATTACTCTACTAGCTGACCGACAAACTTTAAAGATAATAAATAAATAATAAATATATATATATTATATATATATATATATTATATATATATAATTATTAGTGAAAAATAAATAACATTATTACTAATAGCATATGTGGTTAATTATGTTATAGTATGACTATATATAATGTTTTTATAATGACTAAATTATATTAATACATAATATAATAATCATATAAATATATAATAATGTGGTTGTTATTATTATATAATTACAAAGAAATGTGGTTTAATCAAGTGTAAATGCGACATTGAGGTTAAATCTCTCCTATATGCATAATAATTATTAATATGATTGATATAATTTTGTTTTATATGTGCCTAATATACACCTATACGTGTATATCAATGACATTAGTAAATGTGATTATGTTAGTTATAATATAGATTAAATCATTCATAAGTCGTTTCTAGATTTAAAAACTATTTTTTTATTATTATGATCATATATAATATAATATGTTGTCGATGGGGTTGTTTTATACAGAGGAGAGGGGTGTGGAGTTATGTGCCCCCAACCTTCACCAGACTAAATGTGATTTAATGTAGGAAATATGCACCTTGCATCTCACATGCATGAGCATGCATGTTTCTAGTTGGTGAGGAGACTATTTGATGGAGGGAATTAGTGGTAAAGGAATTTTTGAAGGATTTTGGGAGAGGGTGATGAATCCCTCGTCACCTTGGTGCTTTCAGTTTACTGAGTTTGTTGGTAATGGGTCTTAGGTTAAACAGAGGAGCTAGTGTTTCCCATAAGTAAGAATTTTCTGAGAACTAACCTAATTTGGATACTGGCAGAGGGTGGTTGTGTTTTGGTGTGGGATCATGACGGGTGTTGGATACTCACAATTGGATTTTTTTGCTAGTGTATAGAGGTAGTAAGCATTCCTTGACCTCATTGGACTTGCTTTTGTTAATTTTAAGTGTGTTGCTTGGCATTGTTGTGAATATAGATTGTCTAGGTTATGTGCCTCTGTTAATAGTTGTGGCTTGTATTTAGGATATTATGGTTTCTGTGAAGGCTGCAATCTTATTTTGGCTTCAACCATGGGGTTAATTTATTTGCAAGAGAGCTTGTAATTGGGTTTTATCGCCTGGAGTGGTCTTGGTTCCTTTATCAGTGAGGCTAGTCTTATGTTATGGGTTGTGTTGGGTTAATGGTCTGTGATCTTGTGGTTGAACAGTTTTTTAGGTCTTGGGGTGTTGTCCAATACACTCAATGGTAAGTGTGTTAAGTCTGTTGTAGAAGAGGCTTTGTCGAATCCCTTGTCTAGTGGACTCTCTAGTAAAGTTAGGTATTTTTTCTAATGCTTTTTAAATGAGATCATTTATTGGCACCATGGTTTTCTTGACGTAAGATCACATCATCCTTTGTGTCCTTTTGCACATAGAAGTAACCCCTTGAAAGAGTTCGTATGACCCTCCTGTGAATCTACAATGGTGCCAAGGTATAGGGAGAGAAGGAGGACGAGAGGAGGGGGCAGATCTAAACTAGGCCAGTAGGGTGCTAATATTTTTTACCATGACTCTGTGGTATATTAATTTAGAGATATTCTTCTGGAAGCTCGTCAATATATTCATGACTTGGAGATAAAAGTTGATGAAAGAGAGAAATTATCTCTCGGACTTAGAATTACTTGAAGATATGTCAATATTATTTATGGACCTAGGGAACACAAGGGCAGGGCATAAATAATATTTGAACTTAGTAACATTGCATTAGAAGATGAAAATTCTACCGGGGTTAGTATTGAGGGAAGAGCAGGTGGAAAAATATAATACTTGAAGATGTGAAGAAAATGTTAAGGAACCTTATGATTAATATGGACAAAATAGGGAGCCATTTGATGCATGTCAATAAACTCATAGTTTTGAATTCAATGGAGGAGAGCATATGCATCCTCGTGGATCTACTACTCATGTCCCGACCAATATTTCCTCTTTTGAAAATGAATAGCAGGTGGTGGTACTGGTGGTTTTGCTTAAGGTTTTGATCAATGCTTATTTTGGTCATATTAAGGCCATGTGATGGCTCTTCCTCTCAACAGATGATAGAGACATATGCTTCATGTATGTGTGCTTCTAATATTTTTCCTTTGATTCCAGCCTTCAAGCCTTAAGACTGGATTTTGATGCTGAAGCATGTAGTGGTTTGCATGCAACTTTTTGGGTGGACAATGACTATATGGGATGGTGCAAGCATTTTTTCCTCTTGCTGGTTAATATTGAACTCTTCCTACTAGTTGATGGTTCCATTTTTGGCATATATACCACCTACCTTTGTGTATATTTGTGATGGTGGGCTTGCACATAGGACTTTCTTCGCGGCCATCACTTCAAGTTTTTTGAAGGATTATCATGTTTCCCAAGTTTATATGTACTGGGGTATATGTGTTTTGTTTCTTTAATGCATAATAGAGTCATACAACATTAGAGGTTGAGATATACCTCCTCCCTTTGGACATTCTCTTGCATATGATGTATCGTTGATTTTGTAAATTAATATGAAGTATGTTTATTTACAAAAGGAATATATGATATAATGTGTTTTATTTATTTTTCAATTTCTTTTCCTATAAAAATAACATAATCTATCTAAATTAAATGTATAAAAATCGTGAATGGTAAATAGAAATCGTTGATGTATTCAAATTGAAACCAGATAATTAGACTATTAAAAAATTATTGGTTTGGATGGCCAAATTAATATCGTAGAATAATCTATTAGAAAAAATAAGAAGAAAGTATAAATCCTAAAAGAACATTTAAATGTGGATGGAACTTAATACACAAGTGGGGCATATCCTATAATAGGTTGATATGTTGAAGAACTCATCAATGTTCATTGTATACCAAAGTCAAACATGATACACCATGTGCAAGAAAATGTAGTAATACAATTAGGTGGATTAAGTGTATATACTATTTTTAAGGTTTGCAAACATTCATTTCAAGTATTGGATATTGAATCAAAGAAATAATATTTATCCATGAATAAGTATGTTGAATTTATATTGGATGTTGAGAAATTCCAAATAATTAGTGTGATAGAAATTTTGTATTGTGTGACTATAAAAGAATTACCTTTAAATTTGTACAAAAGTTTATTTGAATTTCATAGATAAAATTTAAAACGTAATATGCTTATAACTAATGAATATTTTTCATATACTAATATTACATCGAGAAAATAATTCTGATGGGATACAAAAATATTTTATTGGTAAAAATGGAAGGTAGGAATATTTTTAGTTGATTTTATTTTATATTCAAAAGTTGATTTTATTTTATTTTCAGGGATGAAAAATATAAAAAAATGGAGAAACACCTTATTGTATATATTATATATCTAATAGATGGAGGAAGAGCCCCATGTGCCAAAAAAAAAAATGAAATTAACTATTATACTACACAATTAATGTATAATTATTATATAGATTTGTGAAAATATAAAATGTTAGGATTTGAGTGAGATGGTGCTTTATTTATGTGAGGTATTCATGAAATTTATTAGCTAAGTTACTTCATGAAGTGTCTAATTTGTTATTCATTCATTATGTAGCACATAATGAGAAACTAGTTGCAACTAATGCATTAAGTTATGTTTCAAAGTTTGATTATATTGACAAGCCCCAATAAAGAATAGTTTTAGTTGCGAAAATCTGTAAAGAGTCACTGAGAACTTAAAACTTTAATGGTCATATTTCAAATTTCTAAATTTCAAGTCCTTCAATTTCATCGAATTTGATGGCTTTCTAGAGGAGACATGATGATGAAGAGGCTTGTAATAATCATGCCATCATTATTACGATAATGTAAGCGTGTTAATCAAAATATGTATGGAATGGGAACAATATTTCAAGTTTAATTTTGTATTCATTTTTAAAAGATGTTTTAATGTGAATTAAATAATCTAAATCAACCATTTCAAGAAGTGCATATTGATATAAAATCTATTTGCTTGCAACTAGATGTATGTACGGAATGAGAACAATATTTCAAGTTTAATTTTGAATTCATTTTCTAAAACATGTTTTATGTGAATTAAATAATCTAAATCAATCATTTCAAAAAGTGCATATGTGATGAACCTCATAAAACAATTTCGTTAACATTTGTAACCATAGTAAATACTAGTTTTACCAAATAATAGTGATATAAGGTGGAAGTAATTATAATTTTTATATCTTTTACCATATGAGACATCATATAAAATTTATATCCTCTTTTCTTACTCGGTATAACTTTTATTGATTTGGAGATTATTAAGGTTATGAGTTTGCAAACATTAGTATATTCAAATCTTATGATACATTAATTGTTTGCATTTAATTCTTAATAAATCTATGTCCAATCAATCGTACTTTGGTATTTATTGAAGTTTTAATAACATTAATTCAAGGAGTATAGGCATTAATGTCAATGTTATCTGTTGGGCGGGTGACCGCCCTAGATTACTAGATCCTCTCTATAGTATTTGCTCATGGTCTCTAGCTATACTCCGCTTGGTTTCTATCTCGAGGCACAATTGACGGTGATTCTTATCTCCTCAAATTGGACAGAAGATGCGGCTTTAGGTGGGACTGAACCATGGAAAGAAAGGTGTAACTCATTCCTTGTTGCATTTCCCACTTTCTTAGAATTTATCTTTGAAACGAAATGGCACTTCCTCCTTCAGACGATTTTATGTGTTAATTGTCATCATGTTGATGGGTTAATACCCTGTACACCATTAAGTATGGTAATCGATTATTTTCTATTTATTTCTCAGGTTCACGATTATGTATTTCCCTACATCAGGTTGCTTCCTTCGGAAGGTTTCTCCATCAAGCTAGGTAATAGTTACAAATTGTTTTCGGACTATGATAACCGTCTTCTTTTCCAAAATTATTTAGCTATGTTTTTAAGATTTTCCTATTTTGATGTCTTGTAACTTCATCAAGCATGACAGCTAAAGGGTTGTTTGGCTCATCTCATCCTATCAGGGATTCGAAACTTGGTGCCCATGATGTCTGAGTACACACAGGGCTCTAAATTGTGGTCTGAAAGTGTAATGGCCTTGATGAAGAAATTTTTTATCCTAAACAATGATATCTTTTGTTCGTATTTTAAGAATGTATTTAATGGGGTTTTTCCGGTAATGAGCAGATGTCTTAATGACTGCTTGATAATCTAAAGGAGTTCATTCTTGTTAAGCGACATGTGTTCTTCTGTTTGTTTATTGTCTGTAAGGTCTAAACTGCCCTCTGTTTTAGAATAGGCTACAACCTATTGGTTTATCTCACCGGTTCAGTGGGGATTACCAACTCTTGTAATTTTTAGTCTCAAACCCAAGTTTTAATGGAGATGTATCTAGTTCAGTTTATTTATTTTCTAAATTATATAGTAATAGTTTTTCAAGTTCATTTCTCATTTATTGTTCATTATGTATGAGCTTCTCTGTGGAATTCGTTTGAACCTACTATGTTTTTGTTTATATCGGTAATCACATTCATTTTGATGATTGGTTTTATCAGTTTTGTTTCTTGCGGGGTGATAACTCCATAGCCCTAGATAATATGCATCTAAATAAATCATTTTTATTTTTTTAACTAGCTATTAGTTAATATGATTTTGTAGTTCCTTGGCCTGGTTCTTTACGAGTGATGCTGATTCGGACTTAAACAGGAACGCAACAAGTTACAGAGATAACCATAAACATAGATAAGCAGCGGAAATAATACTTCATTTCATTAATGTAAAATACTAAAATATGCTTACAAACAATAATGGAAATAAACTAGCTAGGGCGATGGTAGCCTATCTCTGAGAAAAGATGCGGTAGCTACATGCCTCTGAACTGTCTTACAATGAGGATCAAGGGCCTTTTTATTATTGAACAATAAGAGAAAACCCTAAACAACCAAAACCCTAACCCGAGGAGATGTAACACCAAGAGTTAGTAGGCCCCGTTGGGGTGATTTAGATAACCAACTTCCCGTGGTCATGAATTGGTCATATTATCTCTGTTTGATGCACATGATAGCCCATTGGAAAGATCTCTCTGAGGACTACGATGGAAAATACGGTTTTTTGATAAAAACATCATTTGCGGTAGATTTCCCAAAAAATGTTGTTTAGGGCATCAAAACAACTTCGAAAGTTTAGGACCAAAAAACTGCTAAAAATAGTAAACTATGCTATAATTAAGGAAACTGAAAAAGCTGAAAGAAGCACAGGTGGGGATCCAAGTGGAATTAGTGGGTGGCCACCAATATCCACGTGGATCAAATGCCGAAAGGGTTCTATTCCTTTCTTTCTAATTTGGTGTCTTTCTATGTTTCATGGAGAACTACCAAGCGTGCTTGCATTGGTTACTTAGTTATCTTTCCAGTAACTAGTTATATAGTTATTCTAGCTATACTTAATGGTGGCATACCCCTTGTGTCCTTGCCGACAAAACCTTACAATTATTACTTTACTTCTCCTAAGGTTTGGGGTTTAATGATTCATCCATTCTGAACCTTTGTTTCTTCTTTTGTTTAGAATTTAACTTGTTAACAACTAAGATGTTTAACTATCTTAATCGCTAGCCTTATACACACTTGCTTACTGATACTGTAATTAACTTATTAAACAGTAACAGAGCATGTAATTATATCATTAAAGCAAGAAACAAACACATTGACTAGGGTTCGAGTTCCAGATTATACTTATTTGGCTTGCTAAACTAGAAATTAATTTATCTATTAATTTTCCTCCCAACCATGAGACTAATGCGCCCTCGCCCTCTGTCTCCCCCGGAGCCATCCTACACAAGGTTTCTCTTCAAGAACCTGGTCTTGAGTAGTAATGACTATCTGATCTTCACTGGACTTAGCCATTGCACATTGTCTATCATTATAACACAATAATGTTTTTCCTCAATCATTCCCTCTATTCCTCATTGATCTCTGATGTCTTCCATCCTCTTGATCTTGAAATAAATTTCTCATGGATGTAGTTAGGGTTTGGTAACTCTCTAACCCAACTCTTTCTTGAGAATCTAAATTGTCATACATTATAAAATTCATTTTAAATTAAACAATTACTTCCTTTATTCTGGAATTTCACTTTTTCAGATATTTAAACCAAAATTAACTAAATATTTATAAATTTAATCGGTTCCCAGTTTGAAAAAATATGCAATAAATAAATATTTACACATATGAGGGACATCACATCTCCCCATCCTATGATCGAACATCATCTCGTTGTTCTTCTATTAAAATAACTTCAGAAATATTTCTTTCATGGTCTGTTCATCTTCCCATGTGGCTTCTCCAGGCCCAAAATATTGCCACTATACTTTAACTTGGGTGATAACTCATCTCGGCAGCATTACTTCTCTTAGATCGAGTATACCCATTGGTTTAGCCATGAACTCGCCTTCCGGTTCGACCTGAATGACAAAGAAAAATTTTAGTAAATCCAGGAAATCAAGTGTATATCAACTATACAACTTTTAAGTCATACATACACATGTAGGATAGGTTGCTGAAAATTTGAATTTGGCTACCTTACTTTAATATCTTGCCAATTTATTATATGTTTGGGATCATGTATATATTTCTTTAATATAGAAACATGAAAGACATTGTGCGCATGAATATGACTAGTTAAGGCAAGTTGAGAGGTCATAGGTCCAATTCATGCTAAAATTTGAAAGGGCCGCAAAATCTGGGTGCCAATTTGGCACACCCACTCCATTGCAACGTAATTTTCTTAGCTCACACACGCACATAGACATGATCCCCCATCTGGGATTCCCGAAAACGTCTTTTCCAGTCAGCAAAATTCTTTTGTTGGAAGCTTTTAGATTAGTTCGCACCTCTTTAACCATTTCTCCCATTTTCTCCAACATATCAAGTCCTAGCTTTAACTTATCTTCTCAGCCACCCCAATTTGAGGGAGTCATACATTTACGACCACACAACACCTCAAATTGATTCACTTGTGTAAAGGTGTGATAGCTATTGTTATGCACAAATTCTACCAAATGAAAGTACTCTTCCCATTTAGATGGTTGCTGCATCACATAAGCTCGAAGCGTGTCCTCCACAACCTGGTTTACTTGCTTAGTCTCCCGATCTGTTTGAGGGTAGCAGGCAGTGCTAAAATGTAGTTGAGTACCCAATCCTTCAAACAAGCCTTGTTAGAAAGCTGATGTAAACTTTACATCATGATTCGATATTATAACTTTTGGTATACTGTGAAATCTGAAAATAGTTTGAATAAATATATTATCAATTTGTATTGCCTTATAAGTAGATTGTAGAGGTACAAAGTGAAAACACTTGCTCAAATTATCCACCACCATTATGGAATCGTTCTATCTTTTTGATCTGGGCATCCCTGTTATGAAATCAATGGAAATAACCTCCCACTTGTATTCTGGAATCGGGCAATGGGTTAAGTAAACCAACTGGGTGATGGTGTTCTGTTTTGACTTGCTGGCACTCCAAACAACGGGCCAAATATTTAGCCACCTCCTTTCTCATGTTGGACCAGAAATATTCTTTTCTAATTCTTGTTATCAATTTCTGATAACCCGAATGGTCGGCGTACGAAACCTTATGGTATTCATCTAAAATTAAATCTCTAATACTCTTTATATTGAGTACATACATCCTTGTTTTATAACCAACAACCATTATTTATTTATTTCATATCCAAGTTGTTGTTCCCTGTTGTTGAGAACTCTAGTTTGCGGCAACAAGGTTTGATACTTTGAGTCTTACATTGATGTGCCTTTGATTTGTTCTTTAAAAGTGATTTGTATCTCACTAAAATATACTTCATATAAACAATAAGCTTTTTTACTTAGTGCATCTACGACACGATTCTCTTTTCCTTTTAAATGCTTAATTTCAAAGTCGAATCTGCTTAGGAAATCAACCCAACAAGCTTGTTGAGTATTCAAGGTGGGTTGTTTGATATAATTAGTCAAGCTATGATGGTCGCTCATTAACAGGAATTTCTTACCCATCAAGTAGCGTCGCCACATTTTTAAAGAATGAATAATGGTTGTTAGTTCCAAATCATAGGCTGAGTACCTCTGCTCATGCTCCTTAATTTTTCTTGGTTCATATGCAATAATCTAGGCATCTTGCATTAGTATGTTTCCCACACCTTCCTTGCTGGCATCCGTGCAAACCACATAATCTTTATTTGGACTAACAATACTTAATATAGGCATAGTGGTCAATAAATGTTTAAGCTGGTTGAGACTATTTTGGCATTCTATACTCCATTTTAAAAGCTTACCTTTCTTTTGCAGTGAGGTAATAGGATACGCTAATCTGGAAAATCCTTCAAGGATCACCTATAATACCCAGCTAAGCCCGTCAACGACCTTATATTAGCCACATCTTTTGATACAGGCCATTCAATAATGGTGTGTATTTTCTCTTGGTCCACATCTATTCCATATTTGGTAATGAGATGACCAAGATATTGAATTTGTTCTTTAAAGAATTCACATTTACTGTACTAGGCGTACAACTGGTGTTCCCGTAAAACTTGCAAAACAATTCGGAGATTCTCTTTGTGCTCCTCTATTGTCCGAGAGTAAATCAAGATGTCGTCAATGAAAATTGACACAAACTTGTCCAAATATTGGTGGAATATATTATTCATGAGGCACATGAAGGTTGTAGGTGCATTGATTAACCCATAAGATAGCACAACCAAGTTGTAGTGACCATACTCAGTTATGAAGGTGGTCTTCGTGATATCTTCCTCCTTGATCCTAATTTGATGATATCATGAGCAGAGGTCGATCTTGGAAAACACAGTTTCCCCTTTCACTTGGTCTAATATCTCATCTATACGAGGTAGGGGATACTTGATTTTTATGGTTAAATTATTTAATTCTCGGTAACCCATACACATTCGCATGGTTCCATCCTTTTTTAACAAAAAATATTGGGGCTCCCCAAGGCAGCACACTTGGTCGGATATAATTTTTTCCTAATAGTTCTTGCAACTGCATTTTTAGTTCAATTAATTCTAGTATGCTCAATCAATAAGGGGCCTTAGATATTGGTGCAACCCTTGGAATTAGTTCAATAGTGAAATATATATCTCTTTTCGGAGGTAGTCCTAGGATTTCTTCAGGAAACACATCCAGAAAATTCTGTACTATCGATATGTCCTTTATCCTACTTGCGTGGCATAAATCTGACAGCCTTTTCGGATACATTTGGCTAGTTGGGAAGATGTCACGGGTCTCAGTTTTAAAAGTATTGTTATCACCTGTATCTCCTATCTCTTACCATCCTCATATATATACTTAATGGTTTTAATTTTACAATTAATAAGAGTCAAATGTTTTTCTAACCAGTCCATATTGATTAAAATATCATACGATCCTAAGGGTAACACATTCAAGCCTTCCATAATGGCCTGACCGACAATCTGTAGGGGACAATTATTGACCTTGGCTAGCACTTTCCTCTTGGCACTTGTGGCTAATTGCACTAACCAAGGACTCTTAAATTTAACATCTTGCAGATTGCACCGTTCTACAATTTTCAGGCTAATATAACTTAAGGCAGCTCCCAGATCAGTTAAAATAGACATGATTTGGTTGAATATTTTACCTGCAAACTCTATCATGGTTGGTTGGTACTCCCCCTGATGGTCCTTAAGAGCAGCATTGATTTTTGGCATGCTTCTTTCTACCTTCTCGACTGCCAATTCTTCTTGAACTTGTGCTACTTGATCGATTCCTCTATGTTGTGGAGAATTTTTAACATAATGAGGTCCTCCACATCCCCATCATTGTACTGGGGGTCTCACTGCCATTTCCAGTTCAGTCCTTACTGATTGTTTGTTGGTATTGGTTTTGTTGGAAAATTCAATCCTGTTTGGATTTCTGTTCATACTCCTATTTATCTGACCTTTGGGAGGTTTATTGATCATAAACTTGTTTACTTTGTTGTTATTAGAGGACAATTTACCCCCTTTTTTGTCATTCTATATCTTACCTCCTTCCCCTTTTTGCTTATTTTGTTGGTAGCATACTCTAGCCTTCCATATGAATTCATCCATAGTCTTCGGCTTATCCAAATCAAGGCATTATTTCACAAACAGTGGAAAGCAACTAACAAATTGCTGCACCTTAGCCTTTTCTTCTCGTATGTATGGGACATAGTGTAGTAAAGAGGAGAACTTGTTTATGAACTTGTCCATAGACAACTGTCCTAAATGTAGGTCATGAAACTCCTTGGCGTATTCATCATAGAATATTTCCGTTAAGTATTTCTCCTTGAATTATTTTTGGAATTTATCTGAGGCTATGTTTTGTTCATTTACGCAATGAACTATATTTATTTATTCCCACCATAGGGTGGATTTTCCCTGCAACTGAAAGACTACCAATCAGGCATTTAAATTGTGATCATATTCGTATAGCTGGAAATACTTGTTCATGTTAATGAGCCAAGCTTCTCTTGCCTCCTCCTGTTCGCCATCAAAGAGTGGAGGATTTATCTTTTGCAATTCTCCCTGAATTTCTGTTCTTTGTCTCTTGTGTGTATTGTGTTTTGATATGTTACCCAACTCTTCTTCCGGGTTCTCTTCACCACCTTCAATTTCTGCTCGTTCGATATGAAATTCTTATTCTCCAGTCATATTTCCCTTCTCAGGACTGGGAATGGTTTGTCTATACTTTTGTATGTCTAATATACTTTTCATGATTTTTTCTTGTTCTTGCATTAATCGTTCATTTTCTACTCGAAGTCGAGCCATTTTTGCTTTTAACTCTTGCATAGTTTCCAAAATGGTGGAATTAGTATTGCGCAACTCTTCTTCTAGTTGTGCCCATACTTCAGGGTTAGTCTCTTGAAAGGTTGTTTCTCCTATCCCTATTATTATCTGATGTGATATGGTTCCCATTCTTCTCGTACTAGCTGTTTCTAGCTCTAGCTGTGCACATTACACAATTATTGTCAATACTAATTTTCCATAGGCATCAGTTTTGGTAACGTCAGTGCTCTCATACCATATGTCATCAACCTCATAAAAAAAATTCTTTTACATTTGCAACCATAGTAAATACTGGATTTACCAAATAATATGATCTAAAGTGGAAGTAATATTAGTTTCTATATCTTTTACCATATGAGACATCATATAAAATTTATATCCTATTTTCTTATGCAATGCAACTTTTAATGATTTGGAGATTATAAAGCTTATGAGTTTGAAAAATTTACTATAATCAAACCTTATGATAAATTAATTGATTGCATCGAATTCTAAATAAATATATTTCCAATCACTCATATTCTGGTATTTATTGAAGTTTCAATAACATTAATTCAAGGAGTAGAGGTATTAACACCATTGTTATGTATTGGGCAGCTTGCCATGCTAGATTACTGGATCCTCTTTGGAGATTTCTCTCATTGCCTCCAGTTGTACTCCACTTGGCTTCGATCCCAAGGCGTGATTGACTATGATGCTTAGCTCTTCAAATCAAATAGTGGATGCAGCTTTATGCGGGAGTAAACCTTGGAAATAAAGGGGTAAGTCATTCCTTATTTCATTTTCCGCTTTCCTAGATTTTCTCTTTGCAAAGGAATGACCCTTCCTCCTTTATGTGAGTTTATGTGTTAACTATCATCATGTTGATGGGTTTATTCCCTGTACACCATTTAGTATGGTAATTGATGATTTTCTATTCATTTCTCATGTCCACGATTATGTATTTCCCTGCTTCAGGTTGCTTTCTTCAGAATTTTTCTCCATCGAGCCAGGTAATCATTACACATTGTTCTTGGACTATGATAACTACCTTCTTTTCCAAATTTATTTAGCTATTTTTTCAATATTTTCCTCTGTTGATGTCTTGTAGGTTCATGAGGGTCGGTTGGCTCAGCTCATCCTATCAGGGATTCAAACCTTGGTGCCCATGTTATTTGGGTATGCACAGGGTTCTAAATTGTGGTCTAAAAGTGTAATGGCCTTGATGAAGAATGTTTTGATCATAAATAGTGATATCTTTTGTTCATATTTTAAGAATGTATTCAAGGGGGTTTTTCCAGCCATAAGACGAGGTCTTAATGACTGCTTGATAATCTAAAGGAGTCCATTCCTGTTAAGCAACATGTATTCCTCTATTTGTTTACTATCTATAAGGTCTAAACCTGCTCGCTCTTTTAGAAGAGGCTATGGCCTATTGGTTTATCTCATCAGTTCAAAGGAGTTACCAACACTTGTAATTTTTAGCCTCAAACCTGAGTTTTAATGGAGATGTCTCCAGTTCGGTTTATTTATTTTCTAAACTATACAGTAATAGTTTTTCAAGTTCATTTCTCGTTTATTGGTCGTTATGTATGAACTTGTATGTGGAAGTCTTCTGAACCTAATATATTTTTGTTTATACAAGTAAGCACATTCATTTTGATGATTGATTTCAGCAGTCAGTTTCTTGTGGAGTGTTAACTCCATAGCCGCAAAAAATATGCATATAAATAAATCATTTTTCTTTCCTTAAATAGATATTAGTTAATATGGTTTTACAGCTGCTTGGCCTAGTTCTTTACCAGTGATGCCGAAAAGGTTCAACTCCTTTCATTCTAATTTGGTGTCTTTCTCTGTTTCACGGAAAACTACCATGCATGCTTGCGTTGGTTACTTAGATATATTTTTAGTAACTAGCTATACAGTTATTCTAGCTATACTTAATGTTGGCATACCCCTTGTGTCTCCGCCATAGAACCTTACAATTATTAGTTTACTTTTCATGAGGTTTGGGGTTTAACGCTTCATCCATTATGAACCTTTGCTTCTTCTCCTGTTTAGAATTTAACTCATTAACAACTAAGATGTTTACCTATCTTAACCACTAGCCTTATACACATTTTTTTACTAATACTGTAATTAACCTATTAAATAGTGGCAAAGCATGTAATTATATCATTCAAGCAATTTAAAAACACATTGACTAGGGTTCGAGTTCCATATTATACTCATCTAGCTTGTGGAACTGTAAATGAATTTATCTATTAATTTTCCTCCCAACCATGAGACTAGTGCGCCTTCTTTCTTTGTCTCCCCCCGAGTCACCATACACAGGATTTCTCTTCAAGAACTTGGTCTTGAGTAGTAACGACTATTTGACATTCACTAGATGTAGCCACTCCACATTGTCTATCCTTACAACACAACAATGTTTTTCCTCAATCATTCCTTCTATTTCTCACTGATCTCCGATGCATGCCATCTTCTTGATCTTGGAATAAATTTCTCATGGAAGTAGTTAGGGTTGGGTAACTGCGCAACCCAACTATTTCTTGATAATCCAAAATGTCATACATCAAAAAATTCATTTTAAATTAAGTAATTACTACCATTATTCTAGCATTCCACTTTTTTAGATATTAAAACCAAAATTAACTAAATATTTATAAACTTAATCAATTCCCAGTTTGTAAAAATATGTAGTACATAACTATTTACACATATGAGGGACATCACATCTCCCCCTCCTTTGATTGAGCATATTCTCGATGTTCATCTTCCCAAATAGCCTCTTCAGGCCCAAAATGTTGTCACTGTACTTGAACTTGGGTGATAACTCATCTCCGCAACATTACTTCTCTCCGATCGAGTGTACCCATTGGTTCGACCAGGAACTCACCTTCCAGTTCGACCTGAATGGAAAAGTAAACTTTTAGTAAATTCAGGAAATCAAGTGTAATTTAGCTATCCAACTTTTAAGTACATACATACATATGTGGGATAGATTGCTGAAACTTTTAACTTGGGTGCCTTACCTGAATATCTTGCCGATTTATTTTGTGTTTTTGATCATATACACATTTATTTAATATAGAAACGTGAAAAACATTTTTCACACAAATATTATTAGGTAAGGTAAGTTGATAGGCCACAGGTCCAATTAATGTTAAAATCTGCAAGGGGCCGCAAAATTGGGGTGCCTATTTGGTGCATCCAGTCCATTGCAGCGTACTTTTCTTAGCCCCCACATGCACATAGACATGATCCCCCACCTGGAATTCTTGAAATCTTCTTTTTCGTTCAGCGAAATTCTTTTGTCAGTTTTGGGCAAATTTTAGATTATTTTACACCTCTTTAACCATTTCTTCCATTTCTGCTAGCATATCAGGTCCTAGCATTAACTTATCTTCTGGGCCACCCAAATTTGAGGGAGTCCTACATTTACAACCATACAATAGCTCAAATCGACTCATTTGTATAGAAGTGTGATAAATATTTTTATATGCAAATTCTACCAAATGCAAGTACTCTTTCAACTTAGATGGTTGTTGCATCACATAAGCTCGAAGCGTGTCCTCCACAACCTGGTTTATTTGCTTAGTCTGCTCATCTGTTTGAGGGTGGTTGGTGGTGCTAAAATGTAGTTGAGTACCCAATCCTTCAAACAAGGCTTTCCAGAAAGCTGATGTAAACTTTACATCACGATATGACATTATACCTTTTGGTATACAGTGCAATCTGAAAATAGTTTTCATAAATATATTAACAGTTTTTACTACCTTATAAATAGATTGTAGAGGTACAAAGTGAGAAAACTTGCTCAGATTATCCACCACCACCATTATGGAATTGTTCTGCCCTTTTGACTTGGGTAGCCCTGTTATGAAATCAATGGAAATAACCTCCCATTTTTATTCCAGAATTGGCAATGGATGAAGTAAACTAGTTGGGTGACAACGTTCTGTTTTGACTTGCCGACACTCCAAACAGTGGGCCAAATATTCAGCCACCTCCTTCTTCATACCGGGCCAAAAATATTCTTTTCTAATGGTTGTTATCAATTTCTAATAACTTGGATGGCTAACATAAGCGATCTTATGGTATTCATCTAAAATAAAATTTTTAATACTCTTTATGTTCAATACATACATCCTTATTTTATAAAACAGCAAACCTTTTTTATTTATTTCATATCTAGCAAACCTTCTTGATACTCTGTGTCTTTCATTGCTACCTCTTTGATTCATTCTTTAAAGGTGTTTTTTATCTCACTCAAATATATTTCATATAAACAGTTAGCTTTTCTACTTAGTGCATCTGTGACACGATTCTCCTTGCCTTTTAAATTCTTAATTTCAAAGTCGAATCCTCTTAGGAAATCAACCCAGCAAGCTTGTTGACCATTCAAGGTGGGTTGTTTGAAAGAATTAGTCAATCTATGATGGTTGGTCATCAACGGGAATTTCTTACCCATTAGGTAGTGTCGCCACATTTTTTATAGCATGAATAAGTATTGTCAGTTCCAAACCATACGTTGAGTACCTCTACTCATGCTCCTTATGTTTTCTTGATTCGTATGAAAGAACCCTACCATCTTGCATTAGTACGCCTCCCACACCTTCCTTGCCGGTATCCATGCAAACCACATAATCTTTATTTGGATCAACAATACTTAATATAGGTGCAGTGGTCAGTAAATGTTTAAGCTGGTTCACACTGTTTTGGCATTCTATACTCCATTTAAAAAGATTACCTTTATTTTGCAGTGACGTAATAAGATAGGCTACTCTAGAAAATCCTTCAATGAGTCGCCTATAATACCTGGATAAGCCCATAAATGACCTTATATCAGCCACATATTTTGGTACAGACCAGTCCATAATGGTCTTTATTTTCTCCGAGTCCACAACTATTCCATCTTTGTTAATGACATGACCGAGATATTGACTTTGTTCTTTAAATAAGTCACATTTTCTATACTTGGCCTATAACTAGTGTTCCGTTAAAACTTGCAAAACAATTCATAGGTGCTCTTTGTGCTCCTCTAATGTGCGAGAGTAAATCAAGATGTCATTGATGAAAATTAACACAAACTTTTCCAAATATTGATGAAATATACTATTCATAAGGCACATGAAGGTTTCATGTGCATTGGTTAACCAAAAAGGTAGCACAACAAACTCGTAGTTTCCATACCGAGTTATGAAGGCGGTATTTGCTATGTCTTCCTCCTTTATCCTAATTTGATGATATCCTGAGCGGAGGTTGATCTTGGAAAACACAGTTGCACCTTTCACTTAGTCGAATAATTCAACTATATGAGGTAGGGGATACGAGTTTTTGATGGTTAGCTTATTTAATTGTCAGTAATCCTTACTCATTCGCATGATTCCATCCTTCTTTTTAACAAAAAGTATCGGGGCTCCCCAGGGCAACACACTTGGTCGGATATAATTTTTGTCTAATAGTACTTGCAACTGTATTTTTAGTTCTGTTAATTTTGGTATGCCCATTCGATAAGGGGCCCTAGATACTGGTGCAATCCCTGGAATTAGTTCAATAGTGAAATATAAATCTCTTTTCAGAGGTAGTCCTGAGATTTCTTCAAAAAACACATCCGGAAAATTTTTCACTATCGGTATGTCTTCTAAGGCGACATATTTTTTCTTCGAATCTTAGTATCCTACTTGTATGGAATAAATTTGACACTCTTTTTGGATACATTTTGCTAGTTGGGAAGCTGTCACGGGTATCAGCTTTAAAGCTATTATTATCTCCTAGATCTCCTGTATCTTACCATCCTCATCCATATAGTTAATGGTTTTAATTTTACAATTAGTAAAAGACTACTATTTTTCTAACCATTCCATAATGAGTAAAATATCATATGATCCTAAGGGTAAAACTTTCAAGTCTACCATAATGGCTTGACCAACAATCTACAGGGAAAAATCACTGACCTTGGCCAGCACTATCCTCTTAGACCTTGTGGCTAATTTCACTAACCAAGGACTCTTAAATTTAACAGCTTGTAGATTGCACTGTTATACAATTTTGGGGCTAATATAACTTAAGGTAGCTCCCGAATCAATTAAAATAGACACAGTCTGGTTGAAGATTTTACCTTCAAAATCTATCATGGTCAGTTAGTACTCCACCTGATAATCATAAAGAGAAACTTTAATTTTTTGCATGCTTCTTGCTACCTCCCCGACTATCGATGCTTCTTGAACTTGTGCTACTTGATTGGCTCCTTTGTGTTGTGGAAATTTTTTAACATAATGAGGCCCTCCACATCCCCAGCATTGTACCGGGGGTCTCGCTAACATTTCCACTTCAATCCCCACTGGTTGTTCATTGGTCTTGGTTTCGCTGGGAAATTTGAACCTGTTTGGATTTTTGTTCATACTTCTATTTATCTGAACTCTCGGAGATTTATTGATCGTAAACTTGTTTACTTTATTGTTATTAGAGGAACATTTGCCCCCTTTTCTGTCATTCCATTTATTACCTCCTTCCCCTTTTTGCTTTTTTTTTTCTGGTAGCATACTCTTGCCTTCTGTATGACTTCATCCATAGTCTTTGGTTTATCGAACTCAAGGAATGCTTTCATAAACATTGGCAAGTTCCTAACAAACCACTGCACCTTAGCCTTTTATTCTCGTATGTATGGGACATAGTGCAATAAAGAGGCAAACTTGGTTATGAACTCATCCATAGACAATTGTCGTAAACGTAATTCATGAAACTCCTTGGCCTTCTCATCATAGAATCTTTCCATTAAGTATTTCTCCTTGAAGTATTTATGGAATTTATCCCAGGTTAAGTTTTTTTCATTTATACCATGAACTTTCTTTATTTATTCCCACCACATGGTGGGGTTTCCCTGCAACTGAAAGATTGCCAACCGAGCTTTTAAATTGTGATCATATTTGTACAACTAGAAATACTTGTTCATGTTAATGGGCCAAACTTCTGTTGCCTCCTCTTGTTCGCCATCAAAGAGTGGAGGCTTTATCTTTCATAATTCTCCCTGAAGTTCTTCTCTTTGTCTTTTGTGCTTATTGTGTTATGATATGTTACCCAACTCTTCTTCTTGCTTCTCTTCACCATCTTCAGTTTCTGCTCGTTCGATATGAAATTCTTGTTCTCTAGTCATATTTCGTTGGTCAAGACTGGGAATGGTTTATCTCTCATTATGTTTGTCTGATAGATTTTTCATGATTTTTTTCTTGTTCCTACATTAATCGTTCATTGTTTGCTCGAAGTCGAGCCACTTCTACTTTTAACTCTTGCACATTTTCCAAAATGGTGGAATTAGTATTTCGCGACTCTTCTCCTAGATGCACCCATACTTCAGGATTAGTCTCTTGAAAGGTTGCTGCTCCCATTCTTGTCACTGTTCGATGTGATATGGTTCCCATTCTTCTCATACTAGTTGTTTCTGGCTCTAGTTGTGCACATTACACAATTACTATCAATACTAATTTTCTAGAGGCCTCAGTTTTGGTAACCCGAGTGCTCTAATACCATATGTCATGGACCTCATAAAAAAATTTCTTTTACATTTGTAACCATAGTAAATACTCTTTTTACCAAATAATATGATCTAAGGTGGAAGTAGTTATAATTTCTATATCTTTTAGCATATGAGACATCATATAAACTCTATATCCTCTTTTCTTATTCGGTACAACTTTTAATGATTTGGAGATTATAAAGGTTATGAGAATACAAACATTAATATAGCAAACCATATGATACATTAATTGATTGCATAGAATTTTGAATAAATCTATTTCGAATGAGTCATATTTTTCTCTTTATTAAAGTTTTAATAACATGAATAGGGAATGATTTAAACACCTTTCCTATCCTTGGGGTTAACCGGATCCTTAACAGAATGAAGAAAATTCTGAATAGTGTAAGAGGCCTAAATAGAAGAATGAATCTTATGCTTCTTCAAGATCCTTGAGGTTTTATTAGTAGTCCCTTGAATAAAAAGAGGATGAACTCCAAAAGACCAATCCTTGGGATCAATCTTACTCTTAGGAACTTTTTTCAACATTTAGGAAAGCCCTAAGACCTTCGGACCTACTATAACCATTCTTACTAAAACTTTAAGGAGGTGGGTTTTATCATTTTCAAGGTGATTTGCGTCCAAAAAACTCGTAACGCCTGAGTGGCTAAGGTGTTAAGAATGCCTAGATAGAGATAAAAATAAATAAATAAATTTAAGCTTTCAATTAAAACTATAACCTAACCCTTACCTTCTAAATTTGATCCTTGATCAAATATTAATAGAAAATATGAGTGAGAAATCTCTTTTAAAATTCCATTTTTCCCATAGATAGACAACTATTGAAAGGGGGCATAGGATTGAGACCGATTCTATTTCGATTTTGCTAGCCAAGTATCATTGCATATTAATTTTTTCACCAATTTCGTATAGTTGGGATGGTTAACGATGTGTTTCTTTTATTGGCCATATGTGATGGCCCCTCACGAATTGTGTGTGGCTGAGAAGGCCTTTATCTGTTTTTTAGTTAAGAAATCAAATTCCGCACATTCATAAATGGGTCGATGTATTTTTTCTAAGAAAATAGATTTGCACATCGCAGAGATGGGTAAGTCCTAAATAATAAAATTTTCCAACCATTGAATAAACTGAGAAATATGTAGGACAACAATAAATCTTATTAAGTAAAAGATAATAAATATCAATTTATAATGAAAATCAAAATACTTGTTTCATTATATATTTCATCAGAGATATATAGGTTAGAAATCATCCTATTAATTAAAATAATAAACATCAATTATAATAAAAATCAAAAATACTTGTTTATTATATATAGTTCATATTTTAGGTTTCAAATTTATTATATATATGATAAGAAATCAAGATATAATTTAAATATGTATATTAAAAAAGATTTTTTTATTTATTATATCATAGTTATTATGAATTTTTAAATAAATTTTGTTATAATAATTAAATTATCATTATAATTTAATCTATTAAAATTATATATTTATTTTATTTGACATTTATCTATAGAAATAAAAAAAGATCTCACTTTTTGATTTATATATACTCTAAAAATATTCTAAATTATTTTATAATTTTGATTTATATATACTATTAAAAATGTTCTGGCCTATTTTATAAATATGAAATTCCTATCATTAATTCACTTTAGCATATTTACGTAATAATTTTATTTGTTATGACTGAGTATGTTGATATGGATTAATATTTTACACGATACTAGACGCAGTATGACATTGAAACCTACTTTTTGATGAAAAGCTTATGTCACACATTGTTCGTGCCTAGATAAAGCCCACCAGCTATGATAAACTGGTTCCAGCATCATAAAAATATATCACCCTTACTTATACAGGAAGTTCACACGCAAAGGAAAACGCATTCGTTATTATCCTGTATAGTATAAATATCCAGAAAATCACTCGTAGAATCAATACATGCTTCAGCAACAACTCAAGCGTTCAACTCTCAGAAATTGCTATAGATGCAAATCCTCTAATGGAAGAGCCATTTAAAACACTGATAATGCTGCTACTAACACCGATGTACCATATCATTTCAGTTCTCTAACCTTGTTTAAAATCTTCACACTTAATATATTTTTTCAATATTTTCTCTATTATGTTCAGAAGCTTCATTCTTTCCATATATTTGATCTATTATGCTTTTTTCAGTAACAACATTGCATTTGTTTTTCCTCCTCTATTCTTTGCCCAACTCTTCAAGCTTTTTAATGAAATCATGGATATTATAACTCTCCTTACTTGCTGCTATGATGTCACAGGCTTTGGCCACCTTCGATCTCAACTTCTCCCCCTCCACTCTCACCATTCCTATTGTTAGTTTTTTTGGATATTTTTCTCTCAAAAAAAAGCCATCATCTCCCCTTTCGATTTTGATTCCCCTTTCAATTCCGTAGCTATTAGTTGGGCATTGAAACCCTAATTGTATTGAATGGGGAGGAAGCTGAGGGGTATTTCGAAGCTCAATTATTCCATGGTAGAGCTCCATCCTCCATGGCTCAAAAACACACGTACCGATGAATGTCAGAGGATTCGTGCCTACAGTACCCAATGCTGGACGAGAAGCCCCTGGTCCTAGGTTCAAATTTCGAATCCATCCAGAAGGAATATCTATTGATTATCTTGGGCAACATCTGAATATCTTTGAAAACAAAGACAACAGAGGAATGGGAACCCGCTCGCCTCCAACCCTAGCGCAAGCTCCAAGATTTGGCCTCTTGAGAAAAACACCTCGCTGCTAAATGACACAAAAACAACCGAAGCCACCCTTTGTAGGTCCAACCATTCCAGTAGATCGGAGCCATTGCCACCCTCGCCACCGAGCTGGACACAGGGTGTGAGTGGGCCAACACGAGATGTCCAATGGCATTACAATGGTATTTCACGATACCACCATGCATCCGTCCAGGCATCTAGCCAAATGATACATCGAGATGATGTTTCCGAGAATTCCTTTGTACATAATTAACAAATTGCGCACTTTGTATGGCCTCAATGTAATCACCGATGACGGGAACCCCGAGGTGGAGTAGCCAACTCCTATGTGGTAATTTCCTGGTTCTTCAATTTACAAGGGTGGAATGCATGACAACAGAATGAAGTAGAAAGGGTTCAGAAAAAATGACGGGATGTGCGTCTCCGCAGCGGCATTTCGTGTCCAATATTGTTGGTGGTCTTGGACGAGATAATATGATGAGCATTGTATAAGAAGGCTTTGGAACGGGTTCTCTAGTCTTACTCGTTGTAGGGAAGTAAACTTTAGTTGCGGCAAGGAAATGGAAACTATATATCCATTTAATTAAAACACAAAACTCATTCACGGAAATCTACTTATGAAAAGGAAATTACATTAGCGTGATCAATGGAGGTTGCAGCTCCAAATGAAAAAAACAAAAGACTTACTTCGATTAACACATCACTAGGTTGCTAAGTAAACTTTTCTAAAACTTCGTAAAACTAGTTTTCACACACCCACCAATATTTCCTCCACGATTTCATCCTCACTACCTCACAAACTCTCACTCTCTAACTTGCCCAACTTACAAAATGACTTTTACATCCATATTTATCTGAACATACAAATTTTACATTAATACATGATAAAGCAAATAATTAATAACATTAATACATGATATGCAAATAATTAATATGCACCATGGGCTATTTTACATAGCAATTGGTTTAATACATTTTAGACCAAATAATCGATAGGCAACATGGGTGATTTTGCATAGTAATTGGTTTTCTAAAGTTGGACGTGTCGTGGAGTGTGGGCAACAATTGTGGAGTGAATTCTTGTCCATATCTATTTACCAAAATACATTAAAGGCCTTAGTTTCTCTACTATGTCGCAGAATGGTCAGCGATGTACTTCTATTTTGACTTCAATCCTTTCACCTGCAAACAAAACCGCAATCGTGTAGTAGTTGACTAGGCAAGCATGGTGTTTGTCAATGTGTTTAAGGCAGTGGTTGGGATTAACGTTTCCAACACTCCCCCTTAATAACAAATACTGCCATTTACAACTCCCAAATAGTCTTTGAGATAATAAAAAATTTCACATGGCAATGGCTTTGTGAAAATATTAGCAAATTGTTTCTGTGAATTGCAGTGTTGCAACACAATCTCATTATTGTTAATCAACTCTCTGATAAAATGATATTTAACATCAATATGCTTGGTCCTCTTGTGAAAAACAAAATTCTTTGATAATGCAATTGCTAATGTGTTGTCGCAGAAAATAGTTGTCGTTCCCTCTTCGTTGTGGCGAATATCCCTCAACATCCTTCTCATCCAAACTGCCTGACATGCTACTGCTATTCTGATGACATATTGAGCTTCTTTTGTTGACAATGACACTACTGTTTGCTTCTTAGAAGCCCATGAAATGGCTTCGGAACCGAAATGAAAAACATATCTTGCCCAATCACTGCCAGTGTAGCCAACCGGCCTGAAATCGTCTATTGCAGTGTACAAATTGCCATACTCTTTTGTCCCATTGACATACCTTAGAATCCTTTTCGTTGCTTGCCAATGCGTCTCCTTGGTTGTCTCCATGAATCTTGACACCAAACTCACTGCATACATTAAATCCGGCCTAGTGATGGTCAAATACATCAAGATGCCTAACATACTTTTTTATAATGTCAGATTGACATTGCTGCTGCAATCTTCTTTCCTCAACTTCAACACCATCACAGTTGGAGTTGTTGCAGGCTTACTATTCTGCATTTTAAACCTCTCCAAAATGTCTACTACATACTTTGTTTGAGAAATAAGAATACCATTTTCTATTTGCTTCACTTCTATGCCCAAAGAATATCTTAAAAACCCCAAGTTAGTGATTTCAAATTAATTCTTCATGACTTGCTTGAAATCAATGATGAGTTAATCATCACTTCCTGTAAAAATTAAATCATCTACATATAAGACGACAATAAGAATATTATCATGGATCTTTTTGATGTAGAGGGTAGGCTCACCATCAAATTTGTCGAAACCATTGTCCAACAAGTAGGCATCTATCCTATTATACCATGCACGTGGTGCTTCCTTCAGTGCATAAATAACTTTCCTCAACCAATACACTTTGTCTTATTTCCCTTATACCTCATAACCAGGCAGTTGCGCAACATATACTTCCTCTTTCAGCACTCCATTCGAATGCTGATTTTACATCCATTTGATACACTTTCCATTTATGTTTCATGACAATCGCCACAATTGTACGCACTTTCTCCATCCCCGCAACTAGCACGAACATCTCTGCATAATCTCTTCCATGTTGTTGCTTGTATCCTTTGACAGCTAGCCTTGCTTTGTGCCTTTCAATCTTACCGCCGACATTGCTCTTGGTCTTATAGAACCACGTCACTCCAATGACTTGTTTTCCTTTTGGAAGTTTCAATAACTCCCATGTGTCATTCTTTTCTATTGCTTCATTTCTTCCTCCATTGCAGCAACCAATTTTTCATCTTTGGCTGCATCTTCAAAATGGATTGGGCCATCTATACGACAAGATAATGCAACTAAGGAATTTAGACCAACGCTGCTATCAACTTCATCTTGCTCATAAATTTCTTTTAAATTTCTGAATTTTGCTCTTCCTATGTTTGCTCAAGAAGGGCTTGACATGACACTTGGTGTTGTGCTTTGCGGCTTGCTTGGAGAAGCACTTTCTTGACTTCATGACACTATCCTATTATTTGTTGATGGTGTTACTTGTTGCCTACTTTGTTGTGCTTGAATAGAAGTAGAGGGACTCACAGTTGAGGAATTACTTGTTGATGTCAATTCCTCTTTGTCCTCATGTGGTATACATGCTTTTACATTGACCATCTTCTCTAATCTTCCATCCCATGCTTCCTCTTCTATGAACTGCACACCTTTGTTGATTATGACCTTCTTGGTTAATGGATTGTAGATTTTGTATTCTTTGGATTTATCACTGTATCCAACAAATATATATTTCCCCCCTTACTATCCAACTTCTTCCTCAACTCATCCGGGACATGTTGATGCAGGAGCATTCGGCTCACAAATATCATTGTATTTTAGTAGACATAGGGGGTCTTGCATTTTAAGGAAGTTGATTTCCTGAGTATTAAATTAATGTAATTATTAAGGTTTTTGAGTGATTTTAATAAGAGATATTTAGAATAGGAATTAGTTAGATATTGTGAGACATATTGTAAATGTTCTTGAATGTTGGAGAACATGAGACATTTAGACTAGTTAAGCTTCCATAGGGATTGAGAGATTTGAAAATCAATTGTAAATATTAGATTAGGAATTGGTGTCATGATTTTGGGGATTAAAGACAATCCATAGGATTTAGTTAGGTTGTTGGGATCCTCAAGGGATCGTTGAGATATTTTAGGGCTTGATGAGCAGATTAAGGATCTAATCTAGAAATGGGTTACAAAACCTTTTGTATAAATGTAAGCCTAAAAGGCATAGAAGAGGGTTAGCTAGCTAGGAGTTGGTAGTGAGTTAGATAGAGTTTGATTGTAAGCCTACGAGCAGGAAAGGGAAAAGGCCACTTATTAGAAAATCAGGCTAGAGAGAGAGAGAGAATCATTATGTAATTATTTTTTTTATATATACACAGAGACTTCAATTCCTAAGTGTGTGTTGTGCGTTGATTGATGGAATTATAGATTGTGTGTGAATTAGCGTAATTCTGCATAATATGTATATGTAGGCAGAATTAAGAAGAACGTAGAGAAGAAGTGGAGGATGAAGGATCATGATCCGATCATTTGAATCTGTTTGAAAGATCAAAGTTGAAGCTGAGGAGTGACAGTGTTTAAGAGTACGCAGAAGTAAGTTCAGGAGGAAGTTGTGTTGCAGAACAGCCAAAGACCAGAAACCCTGGAGAACACTTAATACATAGAAGAACAAAGAGGGGACAATGCACACAGGAGGAGTAAAGAAATCAGAAGTGATTGAACAAGTTCAAAAGGGATAAACACACAAAGGAAAATATAGGGGAGTTAGGTGAATAGACCAAAACACTGTGAAATTGAATAAAGATGAAGGAAAGGAAAGGCACGAAGAAATGAAGTAACTGTGCATGGGAACCCTTGGATTAGTTAGATCAACGGACGAGATTGTGTGAGATGATTGGAAAATATCTTATCGCACAAAATAAATTCAAGAAGTGAAGGGATCAAATTAAGCCATGTGTTAGCTAAATAGTGGCGTAATCTTCATAGGCGGTAAGTAGTTTCTCGCGTGGGCTCAACGCTGTAAATGGTATTTCTGAATTCTATGTGATTAGCCTTAGGGGTTGACACGTAGCACACAGTGGGAAGAAAAAACCACTTTTCTCATGTGCTCTTAGTCTAATATCGATCGTGGATGTAATCTACGTGAGACTACATGATCAACATTGGATTTAGGGAGGAGGAATAAGCAATGGAGATTTAATGCGCTAAGGAGTCAGTCTGAAGAAGTGAGTGGACGACGTGATAACCGTCGGATCGAGGAGACAGATCAATGGTGCAGATTGAACGCGATAAATGGAGCATCCATATACGTGAAAAGGTCTGTGGAATGCTGAAAAGGTAAGTGTTTAGTCAATTTAGTGTCCTAAATTGCTTGCATAAATGATCAACCGATGTTTGTAAGCTGATGAATTGTAATGCACTATATGTGCTTAGCTAACCCTTCTTACTTCATTGTTTTGTATTTTATATTGTTTTGGGGGTTTCTGTTCTTTGATTCGTAATGATATACAATCTGAAATATGAGAAACTGAATCTAAACTTGCTAATGGTGAACCAAGATCTAAAACTAGTCAAAATCTAATGTAAAGGAAGGAAAAACAGAGCATATGTCCTATATTGTCATTAATTCTAAGTCATGAATCTAATTCTTAAAAAGGTGAAGTTGTAATGCATGTTGAAATAAATACAGAGAATTGAATGAAACTGAAGTACTTGTAGTTATTCTCACCTTCAATTTTGAAAGATAACCCTCTTGAGATGGAATACAAGCAACTCTCTGTACATTATGATCTAGAGAACTAAATGAAAACATGCAGAAGGTAACCGATTGATTTCAACCATTGTGTGAAGTGACTGTTTAACCATTTAGTTTAGGATGAGTATCAACTTGGAATGGTGAGCAAAAACATTCATTACCACAGTCTACTGGAAATCTGAACTAGAAAATAAATAACAGAACAGTGAGTAAAGTAGTCAACAATGCATTCTCATTACTTCAACCTTACTCTATTTAGAAACAATATCGTTTCCTTTCATGAAATGTGTTGGAGAAAGAAGATTGCGCAATTAAGTTTTAACATTATGACATTGATCAAAACTAAAATAAATAAAACTAAAGAAATCAACCTAAGCTAGAACTACTGCTAAAATCAAATGGTGAACTTAAAACTAAACAAAAAACAAATGGAAAGAAAACATCCTTCAGTGTAGGGGCCCTCTGCAACTAACTGAGTTGAGTTGCTAACTAATTGAAAATTCTCTTTTCAAACTATCATTGGTCAACACATGATTTTATATTATAAATAGGAACAAAGTCCAAAAACACAGAGCTCAAAGTCTGAACTTAATACATCAAATTCTTCGAACCCCTCTCAGTTCTGTACAACCAGTATTTAAAAGGAAATAATCATAAATTTATTTGAAGAAAACTAGCTACAAGTGGACTATATATATTACAACAAGACAACGTAAATGTCTGATCAGCTACACGTGACTTGAATTCGAGCGAGATGTTTTCAACATAATTGTTAACACAGGTGGCTCATCTGAGTTAATGCTGCAACAGAACTATTGGATTTATTAGTTAACAACGAAAGAGTAGATGAAGAGTCCTATTGCTTCCAGGTGTCATACATTTGACTTCACCTTTGACTATGATCTTGATCTTTCTTTCTTGTCGATTTGTGTTGAGTGACTAGGATAGAATCCATACAGAGATGATTCCAGAGATGCTCATGTGGCTGGTTTCTTCATTTGACAGCTGGAACCTGCCAAACCATGGAAGTAGCTATGGAATACACAATTAACTGCAAAATAGGCTGTGTTTTGTAGCTAATTTGCAAAAAATTATTCAAATAGCAAAAATATAAAAATATAACATGTTAATAATTTAATTCCCTCCTTAAGACAAAACATATCAGTTACCATTTATGTGGATTTGTAATATTATGGAAAAAAAAAAAGGAAAGAAGTGAGAAAAGTTTTTAAGGAGAGGGTAATTCTGAGGTTCAGCAATAAGGTTTAAGTTAGTTTATGGAAAATTTCTATTATAGGAGAGTTATAATAGAAATGAGTGGAATAATGTATTATGGGTTAAGTTGAGTCCATCCAAGTCTAAAGACCGTGGTATGATTAATATGTGCGGGTGATTACCGAATGGTTAAGTTATAAGGATTAAGAATTAATCAGAGGTTTATTAAAGTTTAATACTTTGGATAGTTAATTAAACGTTTCCGCATAGAGTTTAATTAAGAACATTAAACCTTGGTTATAGAGGGTTCTCACCATGGATCAAGTGATTATTCTTGGGACACAGTGTGACATGCAATTTTATTTGCATACTGTGGGGAAAGATGCGACTTTGCTACATCACATGTGCATACACAACACATCCAGAGATTTTCATGTGAGTGACACTATGATTTCTTCCACTCCATGACTCTTCGAGAACCACATTTTGTACACTTTTGGTTGGATATCTATTCAAGATATATGCTACACATGCGACAACTTCAGCCCAATTATCATTTGGCAAATATTTTTCCTTCAACATACTCCTTCTCATTTCCATAATGGTCCTATTCTTCCTTTCCGCCACACCATTTTGCAACGGTGTATATATTGTTGTAAATTGGTGTGAATTCCATGCTCACTACAAAATCGAAGGAATTCATTTGAGATGTATTCACCACCTTTGTCAGTAATGAGGACTTTGATGTAGTGTTTACTTTGCTTCTCAACAAGAGATTTGTATTGGCAAAAGCGCTCAAACACTTCACTTTTTTGTTTTAGGAGATAAGCCCATGTTTATGTAGTCATCTATGAAGGTTATTAAATAATGGTTGCCACCAATTGATGGTGTCTACATTTGTCCACATAAATCTGAATGGAAAATCTCCAAAGGTGCCTTTTCCCTTACTGACTTCCCTGCTGGAAATGTCTCTCTATGTTTCTTGCCCAATATGCATCCTTCACATAGACTGTCTGGTTTTTCTATGAGTGGTAATCCCTTCACCATGCATTTCCTATGCAGCAAATTCAAACCTCCAAATTTGCGATCATCCAAGATCTTTTGCTTATATATGTATTAAATAATTACATGGATAAATTGCATCTTAACCATAGAAATTTAATGTGCAAATGGAATAAGAGAAACAAATAAAAACATGAAAAGAAGACAAGAGACTTGATAATAGAGTTCGTCCAATTTGGACTACATCTTCAGGCTCTGTTTGACCAATGGTGAGGCCTTCATTCATTAAGTGGCATGAGAAAGAAGAAGTAAATAAACATTTACAAAAAGGAGTCTTATACCTCCAATCTGGAAAATGGTCTAAAAATGGAGAGATCTATTATAGAAACTGGCATCGCCATTAAGTTCTTATCACTGAGAGGTGAAAAATCGATATAAAACTTGCCCAATTCGGACACTAGACCAAAACTAAACCCCTGGAAAATATGCTTAGGCAAGGTTCCACCCCTTGTCAGATGCTTGCTCATGGTTTTGCCTACTGCAAATCATCTGCCTCGAAACATTTGTCGCACTTTCTATCCCCGGGAAAAGTGTGCATAAAGGTTTATATATATA
>APFE030766393.1:97183-122817 GCA_000404065.3 Pinus taeda | reverse complement strand
AAAAAACTGCACGAAGCACTTAGAGGGGATCCAAGTCGAATTAGCGGGTGGCCACCAATATCCACTTGGATCAAGCAGGGACATAAATCTTCTTGAAATAATGGTGGTCGCCCCCCCTAGCAGAAGGGTGTCATCTGCAAATTGAAAATGATTTATATTTTAATGCCATCTTCAAACTTGATGCCCGTGATGAGGCCTGACTGCCTCTTTTGATCGAGGGCACAGCTAAATGATTCTGCCATAAGGATGAAGAGATAAGGGGATAAAGGGAAACCTTGCCTTAGTCCTCTTGAGGTTTGGAAGGAAGGACCAGGTCTTCCGTTAATGAGGGGGGCGATCCAAGGCCCAGAAATGCAGCATCTTATGACATTAATAAGAAGAGGTGAGAAGCCCATCCTTTGGAGAACTGCAAATAAAAAAGAATGCCTTACCCTGTCAAAGGCATTGGCCAGATCTAGTTTTAGAATGAAGCCTTTATCATTCCTTGCATGACTTGAATGTATGGCCTCTTGGACTAAAAGAATAGAATCTGAAATTTGTCTGTTTGTCATAAAGCCTCCTTGGTTGTCTGAGATCAGCATCGGTAGAAGAGGTTTAAGCCGAGAGGCTATGATTTTAGTGAAGATTTTATATGATGAGTTGCATAAGGATATGGGCCTGAAGCGAGAAAAATTGGATGGCCGGTTCTCCTTCGGAATGAGAGCCAAGTGGGTAGCGTTTGTATATCCACCTATTTTGCCATTTTTTTGGATCCACTTGATGTATTTTATGAGGTCTTTCTTTATCAGCTCCTAGTAATCCCTGTAAAAGATAATAGGGAACCCATCCGGACCATGTGCCTTGTTGGGATGGAGGTTCCAGATTGCTTCAACGATTTCTTCCTCTTTTATTTCTGCTGGCAAATTTTTATTTAGATCATCTGTGACTTTAGGATCCAAATGCTGTAACAAGTCATCATAAGATTCTTCCTCTTGCACCTCAGTTATAAGGTCCTTGAAATTCTTTGTAGCTGCTTCTTTAATATCTGCTTGTTCCACATGGTGTGTCCCTGCGCTGTCCGAGATAGCAGTTATGGTATTTTTGACTTGACTAGCGGTGGCTTGCTTATGGAAGAATGACGTGTTCTTATCCCCGCTTTCCAACCATACTTTTCTTGATTTGGTGCGCCATTTTTCCTCCTCCTTCCTTTTAGTTTTGCTCAGTTTATTGTACAACTCTTCTTCTTGAAATGTTTTACCGTGGCAGTAATCCTTTTGCTCGATTGTGCACTAGATTTCAGGGATTTGGTGCTTTAACTCATGCTTTTCCTGTTCTGGCTCCTTGTAGTATGATTTGGCCCATTGTCTAAGCGCTCTTTGCACGTTCTTCAGTTTTCTCTCCCATATGAAGCTTGGGGAGCCTTCAATATGCTACCTCTAGGTGAGTTGAATGATATTTCGGGCAACTTGTTGATCGCTCCAAATTTGATTATACTTAAAAGGCAGCGGACCAAGGGCGCAGTGGGTGTCCAAGTCGAGGGTAATTGGATAGTGTTCTGAGGCAGCGAAAGGCAAAATGGTGGAATTAACATATGAAAAGGTTGACACAAGAGAAATATTCACCAAGAATCAATCCAGCCTCTCCATGATATTGTGACTACCCAGCCTTCGATTGATCCATGTGAACTTGTGATTTTTTGGAGCTATGTCTATCAGGTCACCAATGTGCATTACATTTTCCATTTGATTCCTGAATGGGCCTCGCAGAAAGTTCCCCCCTCGCTTTTCATTTGCATGCAGGATTAAGTTGAAGTTGCCGCCTACTATGGTATTGTTGTTGTCTCCTTCCATGATGTGATTACTAAGAGTTTCCCAACATTTTCCTTTGTCCCTGTAGTGATTGGGGACATATACATTGAAGATGACAATCTGCTGATGGCTGTTATTATTTCTCAGGACTGATTTTATCCAATGCTGATCGACTATCTCAGCTTCACATTGCCAGTCATTCTGATTCCAGATTGTAGTAATTCCTCTAGAAGCTCCTCTTGCTTCGCATATGCTTCCTCTGTAATTTTTATACTTTCCAATGATTTTTCTAATTTCTAATTCTCTTTGCTTTGTTTCCTGAAGTAAAATGATGGATGGTTTCTCCTGCACTATAAGGTCTGTTAGAGCATTGATTTTAGCGGGGGGCCCAAGTCCCCTGCTGTTCCATGAGAGTATTTTGATCATTTCAAACCTATGTTTCGAGAAGGTGCTCTACCTCCCTTGTCTTTGCTTGCTGCCTCTTGCTCTTTTGGGGCCTGAATGTAGGATTCTATTGGATGCTGCAGACAAAGTCCTATGTCTTTCTGCATGTTTTCATCCCTGTGCTGCTTTATAGTCTTTCTCCCCGGCTTCTTTTGTCCATCAAAGGAGGAACCCGGATCCTTAGAGTTGCTACGGGTAATTCTAGGGGGGGAGGTTCAATAAAGAGAGGGGGATGGGAACTCATATGAGGGGAGGAGGTCTGGTCAGGAGGGGAGGAGGGCTGGGCAGGAGGGATTGAGGGGGAAGGGATTGAGGGGGAAGGGTCATCTTTAGGGAGGGAAAGAACATGGAAAGGGTTGGTGGATGGAGGAGAATGAAGGGGATTTTCAAGAACAGGGGAGTGAGATAGATGAGGAGGGGAAGGCGGATGAGATGGGATATGGGCAGAGGTTTTAAGAGAATAGGGACCAGGTTCATTGGGTAAAGAGGGACTAGGGGCAGATTTTTTTTTTTACTACTTCCCATTGTTGATCTTGAGTATTATTATCTACATTAATAATATTAGTGCAGCGATTGGCAAAATGACCATACTCGTGACATACCTTACATTTGAAGGGGATCTGTTTGTAGTCGAGCTGTTGTATGTGTGACCATTCATCGACTTTGATCTTGATAGCTTCTAGAAGACCTTTGCCCAGATCGACCTCGATGCAGATACGTGCGCAAGCTTGCATGCTGTATCTTGGTTCGCTTCTGTCAATATATTTGCCGACTGCGTTTCCAATGGCTCGCACAGAGTCATCTCCCCAGCAGTGTAATGGGAGATGTGGGAGACGAACCTAAATAGGAACTGCATTAGGAATGTCAAGCTCTGGATCGAAATCTGGCGTCCACTTGTTTAGGTACAAAACTCTGGAGTCCATAAGATATGGTCCATTGTGAAAAATCAGATCCTTGTCATTCTCTGTCTCGAAGTGAAAGGTGAAGTAGCCCTTCCCGCAAAATCTAATGGCAATTTTCCCTTAGATTTTGTCCGACCAATTTCTTTCCACCCACCTCTGAACAATTTTAGGTGAGGGCCAAAGACCAGTGAATTTACCGATCAGACCCTTTTCAGCCAGAGCTAGAGCAACCAATCTAGGAAAAGTTGGAGGAAGGGAAACCTCCTGAAGTCCTTCTATTTTTTTAACAAATTTTGGAAGTGTTGGGCGGTCTCGTTGAGGCGGCAGAGAGCTGACAAGGGCTGAGAAAGCCTGTTGTTGTGAAGACTCCTCCGGTGGAGCCTCCGGAGGAGCCATCAGGAAGAGTGGGAGCGCAGACCAGAAGGCTGAAGGTGGCAGGCAGCGCTCGCGCGCGCTAGGTTTCTCAGGAGCTTACTTTCTTCCCATCAAATCTGATCTTAGCTTTAGGAGAAATATTCTATTGTTTGTCATCCAAACCTTTGCAATCATCTGTCTACTTGGAGGCCTATCAAAAATTGTGCACACATCATTTTTGAAGAAGGCATCGTAGCCCTTTTTCATGAGTTGTCTAATGCTTATGAGGTTATGCTTCAGATCAGGGACAAAGTAAACATCTGAGATGTACTTCTTCTCCACCTTCTTTGTTAGGATATTAACTCTTCCTTCTCTCATGATAGAGACTTTGCTAGCAGTCCTTAATGCCACTTCAGATTTGACACTTTCATCTAGATTGGAAAACATTTCTATGTTCCCTGACATGTGGTTGCTACACCCTGAATCTAGATACCATACATCATTTTGTTTTTCTTGTGCTATGTTACAAGCTAAAAACATGCTATAATTGTTTTGATTTTCTTTGGTGAAATTTACACTTGGTTTGTTACTAATGTCATATTTCTTCTTTCTACACTCATTTGCATAATGACCATACTTCTTATAGTATTGACATTGAACTTGAGATTTATCATACCTCTAACCTTGTGCTTGATTTTGACTTGAGCCTTGACTTGGATTTTGATTGTTTCCCCTTCCACTTGAGCTTGACAGGTTTCCTATTCCACCTCTGTGTGGGATTCTTCCTCTTCCTCTAGCATATGATCTTCGGCTGCCTCTACGTTAACCAAATAAAACTTGTGCCTTGAAGGCATGCTCCAATAAGGACCTTGTTGCTCTATTCAGTCCATCTTCATGAGAAACCAATGATGCATGAAGCTCATCCACTAAAAACTATGAGAGATCCTTTTTTTCTTCTATGGCCACCACTATGGCATCAAACCTTGCTAGCAAACTTCTCAAAACATTCTCAACTACTCTCCTTTCTTCAAGTGTCTCGTCATGAGACCTGATTTGAGTAACCAACCCAATTACATGTGTAAAAAATGAATTTACATTCTCAGACTCTTTCATACAAAGTGTTTCAAAATCTCTTCTCAACATTTGCAATTTTATTGTCTTGACTTTTGTCATGCCTTGGTAGGCTATCTAGAGGGTGCCCCATTATTGCTTGGACTTCGTTGATGATGCAACCATTGGGAAAATAATTTCATGAACTACTTGGAAAATATACAACGGGCTTTTCAATCCTTCTTGTTGTTGTCCCTCAACAAATCTCTTTCTTCTTGAGACAAGGCATTGTATGTTGTTGCATCTGCTGGTTCTTGAAAACCATTCTCCACCAAATCCCAAATGTCTTAAGAAGAAAACAAGGCCTTCATTGCAATAACCCAATAATAATAATTTTTTCCATTAAACTGATGTACCTCACGATTAGTCAAGCTTGTGCTTGATTTTTCCATTTATTAGTGAAGAAAAAATCTTTCTACTTGCTGATAAATATGCTTAAATTTGTTTTCCCTCAAAACATTTTTTAATTACTAGTAAAAACACTTGTTTTATACTAACAGATTTTAACCCGTTCTGATACCATGTTTGAAAAATTCTAGGGGGTAGAGGAGAGGAGTCTCACTTAGAAATTGGTTGCATCAAAGTCAACTTCAGTTGTAGCAAGGAAATCACAACTACACAGGGGCTTAATTAAAACACAAAATTCATTCATGGCAAAACAAAGTAAAACAAAAAAGGTTGTGGTAAGTCTACTTTTGAAAGATTAATACCATAACGCAACTAGCCACACTTTATATTACATGTCAAAACATAAAGAAATTACAATGGCATTGGCGTGATAAATGGAGGCTGCAGCTCCAAGTGAAAAACACAAAAGACTAACACAAAACTCATTCATGGCAAAACAAAGTAAAACAAAAGAGGTTGTGGTAAATCTACTTGTGAAAGATTAATGTCATAACACAGCTAGCCACACTTTATATCATATGTCAAAACATAAGGAAATTACATTGGCATTGGCGTGATAAATGGAGGCTATGCCTCCAAGTGAAAAAACGCAAAAGACTTACGCATCACTGGGGTTGTAGAGTAAACTTTTGTAAACCTCCATCAAATTGGTCATGAATGAAAGAATGTTTCATGAAAACAAATAATGATTAGTGTATTAGAAAATGGAATGGGGTTAGTAATATGTAATTTAGGAATCATCCATGAAAAAAATAATGAAGTCCTATGGCTTAGTGTATTAGAAAAGGGGTTGGGGTTAGTAATATGTTATTGGTGAGATGTGCAATTTTTTAATTTACGATAACATTATTTATTATTATTGGTTAGGTGATTTAATTTATGATATATAGAAGAAAAACTATTAGTGCCATTGCATCACAAATATTCTTGCCAATGTAGACATGGAGATTTTTGTCTATTATGAGGGACTTTACTCAGGTGAGTGGGAAGACGAAAAAGAAAGTTTTGGCTGGTTCTATTGGACGCGTTTCAAGCACTGCGTCGGCCAAGGTCGACAAACCAGAGGCTGACATTTTGTTTCAGCCTTCAAGCTTAATCACAGTGAAAACTAACGCTTAACAATTCACATGCGGAAAAAGCCAAACGGGGGGGCAGAACCTGTGAAGAGACGAAACAAAGCTATAGCTGTTATGAATAGGGGAAAAATATTTTTGAGCAAGATGTGGTGCCCGAAGGAGTTGCGGCCACTTACAGTCGAGGACAATAATGAAAGATCTCCTTGTGGGAGGATCCCACAAGCAAAAGAGACTGATTTGTTGGGATTATTAACAATAACAGAATGACGTATGTCCAGAGAATAAGAAATGAATTTAAAACAAAGTGTTCCTGTAACATTTCTTTGTAAACAATTTTATTAAAATTATATGAAAATATGATCGAAGCTCAACGAATATCTTTCGATATATAGAGATGATTTTCAATACAATTTTTTAATTTATATATTTTGAATAATTAGTTAAAATTAACAATTGGCCTCTGATTTAATACGGAAGCAATGAGGATTTAGAGAGCAATGAATTATTACTAAAAATTTAAAAAATATTATTAATAATGATTGAATCATTTTTATTTTTATTATATTTTTTTATAATTTAATAGAAAAGTTAATAAATGATTTTCTTTTCAATATTTAATTTATTGCACCAGATATAATGCATTTTTTCTTTTATCTTTTATTTCATTTTCTAGAGCCTAAAAATTAATAGTTTAATAGTATTTTTAAAAATCTTGTTATTAAGTTCATTAGTTTTTTATATATGTGTTTTTTGAGTCATTATTATTGAAGTGAAAAGTTTCTATACATAAATGGTTGATTTAGCATTAAAACTCTAAATGAAGATTTCATAGTCATATGCGAGAATAAAAGAAATACTTAACACACTTTGCAAAAAACTTTGTTTATATAATTAAAAAAAAACAAAGAACCTTATAGGGGAAGCTTTGTCCAATACCTTGTCTAGTGGGCTCTCTAGTAAAGTTGGGTATTTTTATAGCGTTTTTATAACGAGATCGTTTACTGGCACCACCATTTTCTTAAGATAGGATTAAGTAATTTTTTTTGTCTTTTTGGACATAGAAGTAACCTTATAGTGTTTTTGTAACGAGATGATTTATTGGCACCAGGTTTTCTTAAGGTAGGATCAAGTCATGCTTTGTGTCCTTTTGCACATAGAAGTAACCCTTTCAAAGAGTTCGTAGGACCTTCCTGTGAATCTACAATGATGCCAAGGTAGAGGGGAGAAGGAGGAGGGGAGGAAGGGTAGATCTGAACCAGAACAGTGGGGTGCTAATATCTTTTACCATGACTCGGTGGCATCTTAATTTAATCATATTATTCTGGAAACTCGTCGAGAGACTCATGAATTGGAGATAAAAGTTGATGATGAGAGAAATTATCTCTAAGACTTAGAATTACTTGAAGATATCTCAATGTGATTTATGGACCTAGGGAACACAAGGGGAAGGCATAAATAATATTCAAACTTAGTCGCACTCCATTGTAGAATGAAAATGCTATTGAGCTTAGTATTAAGATAAGAACAAGTGGAAAAATATAATACTTCAAGATGCGAAAGGAATGTTAAGGAACCTTAGGATTTTTGTGGACAAAATAGGGAGCCATTTGATGCATTCCGAGAACCACATAGTTTGATGGAGGAGAGCATATGGATCTTCCTGGATCTACTGTTCATGTCTTGACCAATATTTCCTCTTTTGAAAATGAATAGCGGGTGGTGGTAGAGCTAGTTTTGCTCAGTGTTCTGATCGATAGATGCTTATTTTGGTCATATTATGCCCATGCGATGGCTTTTCCTCTCAACAGATGATAGGGACATGAATCTGAGACATGTCTTTCATGTCTGTGTGCTTCTAATATTTTTCCTATGATTCCAGGCTTTAAGCCTTAAGACTGGATTTTGATGCTAAGGCATGTAGTGGTTGGCATGCAGCTTTTTGGGTGGACAATGAGTATATGGGATGGTGCGAACATATTTTCCTCTTGCTGGTTAATATTGAACTCTTCCTACTGTATGATTGTTTCCTTTTTGGCATACATAACACCTACCTTTGTGTATCTTTGTCATGGTGGTGTCAGGCATTGGGCTTGAAAATAGGATTTTCTGTGCAGTCCTCGCTTCAAGTTTTTTGATGGATTATCATGTTTCCCTAGTTTATATGTATTGGTGTATATGTGTCTTGTTTCGTTAATTTGTAATAGAAATACGACATTAGAGGTTGAAATATGCCTCCTCCCTCAAGATATTCACTTCCATGTGATGTATCCTTGATTCTGTAAATTAGTATGAAGTTTTTTATTTATAAAAAGAATATATAATATAATGTGTTTTATTTATTTCTTAATTTCCTTTCATAAAAAAATAACATAATCTATCTAAAATAAATGTATAAAAATTATGGATGGTAAATAACAATTGTTGATGCATTCAAATTCCATGAGATAATCAAACTATTATTAAAAAGAATATTGATTTTGATGCCAAAATTAATATCGTAGAACAATATATTACAAAAATAGTCAACGACGACATACAAATAGTCATGACCTTTTCTAGACAAAGGGAAGCCTCGCACAAAATCCATCGACACACTTACCAATGGATGACTCAGAATAGGGAGTGGTCTGTAGACCCTGAGTTTTCTATTAGAGGGCTTTGAAACAGAACACATCACACATCCCTTTACATAGCGAGTCACAATGTTCTTCATATGAGGCCAAAAGGAAAATCTTTGTACATGACACAAGGTTTTTTCAACACCAAAATCACCAGACACAACGGAGGTGTGGGCCTCCCAGATTACATGTACCCTTTCCCCTGTGGGTTTGCACAATTTTCCAAGGTGATATAACAGTTGCCCCTGCAAGTGATAGTTGTCCACCTGTTAACCATGGGTTAGTTTTCAATAAATCTCCTTGAAGTCATCATCGTTAGCATATTGTTCAACATAACTTTCAAAAGATAACAAATAATTATGCAACATAACAGAAGAAGAAAAAGGAGGGCGAGATTGCATATCGACCACTTTGTTGCTAGTGCCCTTCTTATATTTCATTACCAGATGAAATTGCTGAAGAAAACCCTTCCATCTGAAATGAAGAGCTTACTGCAACTTGGCTTACGAATGAAGATATTGCACAGGCTAATGATCCATATGGATGATTGTATCCTTGCTGATTAGGTAGTGATTCAACCTTTTAACACTCTCGACAAAGGCATATAAGTCCTTGTCATAAGTGGGATAATTTATCATGTCCTGAGAGAATTTCTCTTAATGGTAACATATCGACTTCTTTTGCTACATCAGTACATCTCCCATGGTATATCCATTAGCCTCTGTCTCAATCTTCAATCGCTGCTAGAGATATGGTAAGGCCAAGACCGGGTCGAGGTATGAAATCTCGCCCCTCCCTTTTTTACCAGATAATAGTTAATTGATTGTTATGGGTGACAGGTTCGTCGGTTCGGTGGCCTGCTCCTCGCATTTCTATCATGGTATATGGTGAACGGTGAGTGGAGAGGTGACAAGCTTAACAGCTTGCCCCCCATATATATTATATGTGATGTGTGGTTACCAATGGAGGCGGGGTCATGGCTGCTCACCCCCTTTTTTAATATAATTTTGTTATTGCTACCACCAAGGGAAACAGGGTTCATGGCTTGCCGCCCAATTTAGAAATTTTCTAGAACCTTAGGGTATATTAGATAAATTAATGGACCCACAATTTTGCCCGAAAAACTAGTCAAATTTTGGTGTTGAATTCTTGCCAAATTGTGCCCTCCTTAAGCCTGCCACATGGTTAAGTCAACCCTGAACTTTGACTACTTCTATTTTCTTCATACAAGATCAGATTGGAGTGTCATTGGGATAAGGGCGACGAGCACTTCAATCTGATCTCAGGGTAATCAGCTTTCCGCCACTTTGAAATTTGAGCCTTTTTTCATGCCAATGGTGTTTGGAGGTCCACCTAGGTCAAGATGACCAAATCTCAAATTCCATAACTGACTTTCTTCTTTCACTTCCACTTGAACGTTTACATGTGTGATAGCTACATCTTTTCTTCCATCCTCTTGTGAGTTCATTAATAGTTGTGTTTGTGCACCTTCTTCCATCAAATCTGATCTTAGCTTTAGGAGAAATATTATATTCTTTGTCATCCAAACCTTTGCAATCATCTGTCTACTTGGAGGCCTATCCAAAATTGTGCACACATCATTTTTGAAGAAGACATTGTAGCCCTTTTTCATGAGTTGTCTAATGCTTATGAGGTTATGCTTCAGATCGGGGACAAAGTAAACATCTGAGATGTACTTCTTCTCCCCCTTCTTCGTTAGGATATTAACTCTTCCTTTTCTCATGATAGAGACTTTGCTATCAGTCCCTAATGCCACTTCAGATTTGACACTTTCATCTAGATTGGAAAACATTTCTATGTTCCCTGACATGTGGTTGCTACACCCTGAATCTAGATACCATACATCACTTTGTTTCTCTTGTGCTATGTTACAAGCTAAACACATGCTATCATTGTTTTGATTTTCTTTGGTGACATTTACACTTGGTTTGTTACTAATGTCATATTTCTTCTTTCTACACTCATTTGCATAATGACCATACTCCTTATAGTAATGACATTGCACTTGAGATTTATCATACCTCTAACCTTGTGCTTGATTTTGACTTGAGCCTCGACTTGGATTTTGATTGTTTCCCCTTCCACTTGAGCTTGAAGGGTTGCATAATACACCTTTGTGTGGGCTTCTTCCTCTTCCTCTAGCATATGATCTTCGTCTGCCTCTACGTTGACCAAATAAAACTTGTGTCTTGAAGGCATGCTCCAATAAGGACCTTGTTGCTCTATTCAGTCCATGTTCATGAGAAACCAATTATGGATGAAGCTCATCCACTAAAAACTGTGAGAGATCCTTTTTTTCTTCTATGGCCACAACTATGGCATCAAACCTTGCTAGCAAACTTCTCAAAACATTCTCAACTACTCTCCTTTCTTTAAGTGTCTCATCATGAGACCTTATTTGACTAACCAACCCAATTACATGTGTAAAAAACGAATTTACATTCTCAGACTCTTTCATACAAAGTGTTTCAAAATCTCTTCTCAACATTTGCAATTTTATTGTCTTGACTTTTGTCATGCCTTGGTAGGCTATCTAGAGGGTGCCCCATTCTTTCTTGGACTTCGTTGATGCTGCAACCATTGGGAAAATATTTTCATGAACTGCTTGGAGAATATAGCACAGAGCTTTCCAATCCTTCGTCTTGTTGTCACTCAACAAATCTATTTCTTATTGAGACAAGGCATTGTATGCTGTTGCATCTGCTGGTTCTTGAAAACCATTGTCCACCAAATCCCATATGTCTTGAGAAGAAAACAGGGACTTCATGTAATAGCCCAATAATAATAAATTTTTCCATTAAACTGATGTACCTGAGGATTAGTCAAGCTTGTGCTTTATTTTTCCATTTATTAGTAAAGAAAAAATATTTTACTTGCTAATAAATATGCTTAAATTTGTTTTCCCTCAAAACAATTTTTAATTACTAGTAAAAACACTTGTTTTATACTAACAGATTTTAACCCGTTTTGATACGATGTTAGAAAAATTCTAGGTGGCAGAGGAGAGGAGTCTCACTTAGAAATCAGTTGCATCAAAGTCAACTTCAGTTGTAGCAAGGAAATCACAACTACACATGGGCTTAATTAAAACACAAAACTCATTCATGGCGAGACAAAGTAAAACAAAAAAGGTTGTGGTAAATCTACTTTTGAAATATTAATACCATAATGCAACTAGCCACTCTTTATATTACATGTCAAAACATAAGGAAATTACATTGGCATTGGCGTGATAAATGGAGGTTGCAGCTCCAAGTTAAAAACGCAAAAGGCTAACACAAAACTCATTCATGGCAAAACAATGTAAAACAAAAAAGGTTGTGGTAAATCTACTTGTGAAAGATTAATACCATAACACAGCTAGCCACACTTTATATTATATGTCAAAACATAGGGAAATTACATTGGCATTGGCGTGATAAATGGAGGTTGCGGCTCCAAGTGAAGAAACAAAAAAGACTTACGCATCACTGGGGTTGTAGAGTAAACTTTTGTAAACCTCGATCAAATTGGTTTTCACGCGCCCACCAATATTTCCTCCACCATTTTTTCCTCACTTGCTCTCTAACTTTCCCAACTTACAAAATGACTTTTACATCCATATATATCTCAACATACAAATTTGACATTAATACATGACAGAGAAAATAATAATACACAACTCGGGTGATTTTCCATAGTAATTCGTTTTTTGAACTTGCGGGTGTTGTCGAGTGTGGGCAACAGTTGCAGAGTGAATGCTTGCCCATTTCAATTTACAAAAATACATTAAATGCCCTAACTTCTCTATTGTGAAGAGGAATGGTCAACATTGTACTTCTGTTCTAACTTCAGTATTTTCACTTGCAAACAAAGCAACCATACAAAATCACAACAGTGTAGTAGTTAACTCAGAAAGCATGGTGTTTATTATTGTGTTTAAGGGGGTGGTTGGGATTAATATTCCGAACACATCCAGTGCCTTGGAGAGAGGAAACAATATTTATGATGGGATGTGCGTTGCATTCTATGTTGGGTGTGACCAACATATCATCTCGGCGTGGCTACTCCTCAAGGTGTACAGAAGACCTCATTCTGGAAATGTTGAGAGGCGTGGAGGGGAAGGAGACTTTGTGGCCATGAATTTCTAGAGCCTTTGAGATTTTTGAAAAAGGATTTATGTGACCATGTGCTTCTTTTTCACATTGTGATCACGCATTATATGATCTCACATCTCTTTATACCATAGTTACCAAATTCTACTGTACTCCTAAAAAAAAATTGAAAATTCGTTGGTTTGGTTCGATTTGGGAATTAATACGACAATTCAGGTTCAGTACAGTGCAATGACTATCAGGTTCACAGATTAAGAATCCACGCAAATGACGGGAATGGGAAAGTAGAGGAATTAGCGCTGACATTGCTTCTGAGAAAAAGAAACCATTATACTCTTACACTAGTACTAGCCCACATTTTCATAATTTCGTAAAAGGCTTGTCCAACCAACCTCTTATATGTAATCAATGAGTGGTTTAATGAGTCAATGTTATTGTAGATTTCTAATCGAGATTCTAGCTTCCAATTTACGGTTCAAAACTACTTTCTGATTTAGGAAATGGCATAAGATTATGGTTACTAAATGATAATGTTACGTGTCAGTTTATGCTATAATAAATTTAGAGTAAATACAACAAATTTTTAATAAAACATGTAAAAATCTACATAAGAAATTTATAGTAAATTTAGCAAGTTTTCAATGAAATATGTAAACATATATGATTTCTGCCATAATTATGTATTTATTTACTAAAGGAAAAAAATATATATGATATATATAATTTGTAAATTTGTAGACTTACTCAATTTAAACAAATATATTTTAAATATTGCATGAATGATATTAGTAAAAAGTATGCATGAATTATATTAGTAAATTGATTTTTTTTTAAAGTGGATTTTTTTTATTAAGATTCTAAGTATTAAACTATACATATTAACATTTTGTATTATTTTGAGTAAGTATTAAGTATTAAATTATACAAATTAACATTCTGTATTATATTAAATAATAGATGTTGTTACTATACCTTATAAATTATAGGTGAGTTTGGTTTGAAAAATAAATAATTAGCAATTGATAATATAAGTGCATATTTTTAAAGACTGTTTGCACACACTTAATATAGCATTTTATTATAAACATAAAATACTTAATAATGTAGAATTTATGTGGTTCATTGTAATATATCATTTCTTGAAAATTCACTCTATATTAAATATCATATTTTATGGTGCAAATGAGTGAATAAATCAATACAAAAATTCTTAAAACTTACTATTTTACTTGCTTTTAATTGCAGACATTTAATTTACCATTGTTCGTAAGGTTTTTAATTGATGGTAGCGCTTTTAGACATTCAAGCTACCATTTATCATAAGGTTTTTAATTGCAAATATTTAAAAATGGTTTCTAGAAATTAGAACAATGTCTTCTCACTCGATTTTACAATTCAAAATTAATATATTCTTCAGTGTTAAAATTAATATATTCTTCAGTGTTAAAGAAATGGGGATTAAGATATTATGAAAAGGGAATTTATATATATTTTTAATATTAAATAATAATGAAGTCCTATGGTTTTCTATATTAGAAAGGATTGGGGTTAGTAATATGTTATTGGTGAGATATTTTTTAATTGAAATAAGCATATAAACTAAAGTTTATTGTTGCACCTTATCTATCTATTAGTTCACCTCGAAAGAATGACAACACATAGTTCCATCCAATACCTCCTGAATGAAGGAACGTTTCATGAATGAAGGAATGTTTCATGAAAACAAATAATGATTAGTGTATTAGAAAATGGAATGGGGTTAGTAATATGTAATTTAGAAATCTTCCATGAAAAAAATAATAAAGTCCTCTGGTTTAGTATATTAGAAAAGGGATTGGGGTTAGTAATATGTTATTGGTGAGATGTGTAATTTTTTAATTTACGATAACATTATTTATTATTTATTAGTTAGGTGGTTTATTTATTATTTATTAGTTAGGTGGTTTAATTTATGATATATGGAAGAAAAACTATTAGTGCCATTGCATCACAAATATTCTTGCCAATGTAGACCTGTAGCTTTTTGTCTATTATGAGGGGCTTTACTCAGGTGAGTGGGAAGACGAAAAAGAAGGTTTTGGCTGGTTCTATTGGACGCGTTTCAAGCACTGCGTCGGCCAAGGTCGACAAACCAGAGGCTGAGCTTAATCACAGTGAAAACTATCACTCAACAATTCACATGCGGAAAAAGCCAAACGTGGCGGCAGAACCTGTGAAGAGAGGAAACAAAGCTATAGCTGTTATGAATAGGGGAAAAATGTTTTTGAGCGAGATGTGGTGCCCGAAGGAGTTGCGGCCGCTTACACTCGAGGACAATAATGAAAGATGTCCTTGTGGGAGGATCCCACAACCAAAAGAGACTGATTTGTTGGGATTATTAACAATAACAGAATGACGTATGTCCAGAGAATAAGAAATGAATTTGAAAAAACAAAGTGTTCCTGTATCATTTCTTTGTAAACAATTTTATTAAAATTATATGAAAATATGATTGAAGCTCAATGAATATCTTTCGATATATAGAGGTGATTTTCCAAACAATTTTTTTATTTTATATATTTTTGAATTAAACTAGTTAAAATTAACAATATGGCCTCTGAAATTTAACACGGAGCAATGAATTATTATTAAAAATTTGGAAAAATATTAATCTAAATTAATGATTTAATTCCATTTTTTTTTAATTTTAATTATTATTATTTTTTTTAATAATTTAATAAAAAAGTTAATAAGTGATTTTCTTTTCCATATTTAATTTATTTTATCAGATATAATGTTTTTTTTTCTTTTATCTTTTATTTCATTTTCTAGAGCCTAAAAATTAATAGTTTAATAGTATTTTTAAAAATCTTGTTATTGAGTTTATTACTTTTTCATATATGTGTTTTTTGAGTCATTATTATTGAAGTGAAAAGTTTCTATACATAAATGGTTGATTTAGCATTAAAACTCTAAATGAAGATTTCATAGTCATATGCCAGAATAAAAGAAATACTTACACACTTTGCAAAAAACTTTGTTTATATAATTAAAAAAAAACAGAGAACCTTATAGGGGAAGCTTTCTCCAATACCTTGTTTAGTGGGCTCTCTAGTAAAGTTGGGTATTTTTATAGCATTTTTATAACGAGATCATTTATTGGCACCACGACTTTCTTAAGATAGGATTAAGCCATTTTTTTTGTCTTTTTGGACATAGAAGTAACCTTATAGTGTTTTTGAAACGAGATTATTTATTGGCACCACGGTTTTCTTAAGGTAGGATCAAGTCATGCTTTCTGTCCTTTTGCACATAGAAGTAACCCTTTCAAAGAGTTCGTAGGACCTTCTTGTGAATCTACAATGATGCCAAGGTAGAGTGGAGAAGGAGGAGGGGAGGAGGGGTAGATCTGAACCAGGACAGTGGGGTGCTAATATCTTTTACCATGACTCGGTGGCATCTCAATTTAATGATATTATTTTGGAAACTCGTCGAGAGACTCATGAATTGGAGATAAAGTTTGATGAAGAGAGAAATTCTCTCTAAGACTTAGAATTACTTGAAGATATCTCAATGTGATTTATGGACCCAGGGAACACACGGGGAGGGCATAAATAATATTCAAACTTAGTCGCACTCCATTGTAAAATGAAAATGCTATTGAGCTTGGTATTAAAAGAAAAACAAGTGGAAAAATATAATACTTCAAGATGCGAAAGGAATGTTAAGGAACCTTAGGATTTTTGTGGACAAAATAGGGAGCCATTTGATGCATTCCGAGAACCACATAGTTTGATGGAGGAGAGCATATGGATCTTCCTGGATCTAGTGTTCATGTCCTGACCAATATTTCCTCTTTTGAAAATGAATAGCAGGTGGTGGTAGTGTTGGTTTTGCTCAGGGTTCTAATCAATCGATGCTTATTTTGGTCATATTAAGCCCATGCGATGGCTTTTCCTCTCAATAGATGATAGAGACATGTGTTTCATGTCTGTGTGCTTCTAATATTTTTCCTATGATTCCAGGCTTCAAGCCTTAAGACTGGATTTTGATGCTAAGGCATGTAGTGGTTGGCATGCAACTTTTTAGGTGGATGATGACTATATGGGATGGTGCGAACATATTTTCCTCTTGCTGGTTAATATTGAACTCTTCCTACTGGCTGATGGTTTCCTTTTTGGCATACATAACACCTACCTTTGTGTATCTTTGTGATGGTAATATGAAGCATTGGGCTTGCAAATAGGATTTTTTGCACAGTCCTTGCTTCATGTTTTTTGAAAGATTATCATGTTTCCCTAGTTTATATGTATTGGGGTATATATGTCTTGTTTCGTTAATTTGTAATAGAATCATACAATGTTAGAGATTGAAATATGCCTCCTCCCTCAAGATATTCACTTCCATATGATGTAGTGTTGATTTTGTAAATTAGTATAAAAAATTTTATTTATAAAAAGAATATATAATATAATGTGTTTTATTTATTTCTTAATTTCTTTTCATACAAAAATAACATAATCTATGTAAAAGAAATGTATGAAAATTATGGATGTTATTTATGGATGGTAAATAACAATCGTTGATGCATTCAAATTGCCACGAGATATTCAGACTATTATTGAAAAAAAAAATGATTTTGATGCCCATTAATATCGTAGAACACTCTATTACAAAAATTAAAACTTAAAATATAAATACGTGGATGGAACTTAATACACAAATAGGGCGTGTCCAATAATAGGTTGTATGTTAAGAACTCATCAATGTTCATTGTATACCACACTCAAACATGATACACCATATGCAAGAAAAGTAGTAATACAATTAAGTGGATTAAATGTTCATGCTATTTTTAAGGCCCGCAAACATTCTTTTCAACCATGGATATTGAATCAAAAAAATAATATTTATCCATGACTAAGCCTCTTGAATTGATATGGATGTTGAGAAATTCCAAATAATTATTGCGATGGAAATTTTGCATTGGGTGACTATAAAAGAATTACTTTTAAATTTGTACACATGGTTATTTGAATTTCATAGATACAATTTAAAATGTAATATGCCTATAACCCATGAATATTTTTCATATTTCATATATTAATTTTACACCGAGAAAATAATTTTGATGGGCAATAAAAATATTTTATTGGTAAAGATGGAAAGTAGGAATTTGTTTAGTTGATTTTATTTTATTTTTGAGAATGAAACACATAAAATAAAATAATAGAGAAACATTTTATTGTATATAATATATTTAATAGATGGAAGAAGTGTTTTATTTGCAATACATAATTAATGTATAATCATTTAATAAATCTGTCAAAATAAAATGTTAGGATTTAAGTTAATGGAGCTTCATTTATGAGAGATATTTGTGAAATTTATTAGCTAAATTACTTCATGAAGTCTCTAATTTGTTATGCATTCTTTATGTAGCACATAGTGAGAAACTAGTTGCAATTAATGTTGTAAGTTGTTCCAAAGTTTGATTATATTGACAAGCCCCAATAAACAATATTTTTAGTTGTGAAAATCTGCCAGCAAAGTCATGGAGAACTTAAAACTTTAATGGACATATTTCAAATTGATAAATTGCAAGTACTTCAATTTCATGCCATCATGAAGGTGATGATGAAGAGGCTTGTAATAATCATGCCATCAGTATTACAATAATGTAAGCTTGATAATCAAAATATGTATGGAATGGGACCAATATTTTGAGTTTGATTTTCTATTCTGTTTTGAAAAGATGGTTTATGTGAATTAAGTAATCTAAATCAACCATTTCAAGAAGTGCATATTGATATAAAATTTATTTGTATGCAACTAGATATATGTAAGGAATGGGAACAATATTTCAAATTTTATTTTGTTTCATTTTCTAAGAAAATGTTTTATGAGAATTAAGTAATCTAAATCAACAATTTCAAGCTGTGCATATTGATATAAAATCTATTTATATGTAATTAAATATGCTGATTAAACTTAATAAAATATTTCGAAAGAAATATTAATATTTATTAAAAAAATAAAACTTGAAAATTAGATTTATTAATAATTCAGGTGCTTCACATATGCATCTATTAAGATGTGAACAAATACCGAATTCACTTAGGAGAAGTACTATGCACGATTGTGTTCACTTTGGATAAAATAGATTGTGTTCACTTGGATAAAATAATTTTTTTGAAGGATAGGATTACAAATTTGTTAACATTCAAGAGATCAAAATTACTTAGTGATTGATGTTACTTGATAGACAAAAATGTGAAGGTGAAATGAAAAGTTCTAACTATTTATTGTTCTTGTGCTTCTTGAAAGATGATTTTCTAAGTTGAATCATTTAAAAAATGATGATAAATCTAGACTTTGTCTGATATAGAAAAATATGAAGCTGAAATGAAAATTTTCACGATTAATTGTTCTTATTCTTCGTGCGAGCATTACTAGTTGTGAAAGAAGATTCTCTAAATTCAATAATATAAAAATAACAATATATCTATATTTACCTACCATCAATCCACTTGAGCATATTTACCTAACAGTTTTTAATGTGTTATGAATGGGAAATTCCTATCATCAATCGACTTTAGCGTGTTTACATAACGGTTTTTTATGTGGTATGAATGAGTGGGCATGTGGATTAATATTTTACAAAAAACCAGACGCAGCATAACGTTGAATCGCTACTTTTGGATGAAAAACTTCTGTCACACACTGTTCGTGCCTAGATAATAAACTTGTTCCTATCATCAATTCAAGAAGTTCACACGCAAAGGAGAATGCGTTCTTTATTATCATGTATAGTATAAATATGCAGAAAATTCAAGAAGTTCACACGCAAAGGAGAATGCGTTCTTTATTATCATGTATAGTATACATATGCAGAAAATCACTCGTAGAATCGGTATATGCTGCAGCAACAACTCAGGCGTTCAACTCTCAAAGAAATTTGAAGAAGATGAAACATAGTAATGCTGTAGCCTCAAATCCTTCAATGCAAGCGCCATTTAAAATGCTGATAATATTGCTAGTAGCACTGATGTACCATACCATTTGACTTTTAAAATCTTCACACTTTTAATATATTTTTTCATATATTTTATCTATTATGTTTAAAAGCTTCGCACTTTTCATATATTTGATCTATTGTGCTTTTTCAGTAACAACACTGCATTTGTTTTTTCTCCTGTAGTCTGAGCCCAACTCTTCAAGCTTTTCAATGAAATCATGGATATTATAACTCTGCTTACTGGCCGCTAGGATGTCGCGGGCTTTGGCTGCCTTCGATCTCAACTTCTCCCCCTCCACTCCCGCCATTGCTGCTGTTAGTGTTTTGGATATTTTTTCTCTCAGAAAAGAGCCATCCTCTCCCCTTTCGATTTCGATCCCCGCTTTCAATTCCGTAGCTATTAGCCGGGCATTGAAACCCTGATCATATTGAATTGGGAGGAAGATGAGGGGTATTCCGAAGCTTAATGATTCGATGGTGGAGCTCCATCCTCCATGGCTCAGAAACCCACGGACCGACGAATGCGAGAGGATCCGTGCCTGCGGTACCCAGCGGTGGACGACAAGCCCCCGGTCCTGGGTTCGAATCGCGAATCCCTCGGGAAGGAATCTATGTGCATTATCTTGGCCCACGTCCGAATATCGCGGGAAACGAAGACACCAGAGGAATGGGAACCCGCTCGCCTCCAACCCTAGTGCAAGCTCCTGGATTTGGTATCTGGATAAAAACACCTCGCTGCCGAATGACACAAAAACAACCGAAGCCGCGCTCTGTCGGTCCAACCACTCCAGCAGATCGGAGCCCTCGTTGCCCTCGCCGCCGGGCTGGACAGCGGGACTGAGTGGGCCAACGGAAAGCACGGGAAGTCTAATGGCGTCGCTTAGATAACGAATATACTTATCTTCATCTTGAAAGAAGGATTTCACGATTACCGCCACGCACCCGTCCAGGCATCTAGCCATCCGATACACCGGACTGATATATCCGGGAATTCCCCTGTACAGAATTAACAAATCCCGCGCTTCGTACGGCCTCAACGTGATCACCGATGAAGGGAACCCCGGGGGTGGAGCAGCCAAGTCCTCCGCGGTAATTTCCTTGTTCTTCAATTTACAAGGGTGGAATGCATGACAACTGAATGCATTGGAAATGACTGAGAAAAAAATGACCGGGATGTGCATCTCCGCAGCAGCATTCCGCGTCCAATACTGTTGGTGGTCCTGGACGAGATAATCCGGCGAGAGCTGTCTGAGAAGGCTGTGGAATGGCTTCTCCATTCCGTCCAGCGCCTTGGAGAGCGGAAACAACATTTAGGGTGGGATGTCTGCGCTGCATTCCGCGCCGGGTGTCAGGCCCTCCGTGGGCGGTAACGGCAGTGGCAACAGATCGAATCGGCCCGGCCACTCCTGAAGGTGTCAGGAAGCCCTGATTCTTGAAATGTTGAGAGGCGTGGAGAGGAAGGAGATTTTGTGGCCATGGATTGCTAGAGCCTTTGAGAGCTCTAAGAAAGGATTTATGTGACCCTGCGCCAACCATGGAAACATCAGAAAGTGTAGCTTCCTTTTGCCATTGTGGCCGTCCATCATATGATCGCGCACCTCCTTATGCAGATTGATGGTATGAAAAAGATGCATTCTATGGCTCGGCCATCATGGACTATATAAAGAATAACAGGAAGTGTACCAACTACCATTCATCTAGAGCAGTCTACCAACTACCATTCATTAGAAATATTGTTGCCAATATTTGCAGGGTCGTTTTGACCATTATATGAAACTTTACTTCAAGCATTTAAAAAATATCAACCCTGCAGTAAGATTATACATATGGAAGCAAATTTGCTTGTGCCATTGCATCCGAAGTACTGTTACCAAATTTTCATGGACCTTTTGACCATTATATGAGACTTTATTTCAAATATGTAAAAATTATCAACCGTGCAGACTATGCTATAGAATTGATTGACACCTTTCGAGAGTAAAATGCAAGTATGTGAAATAATTGTCTGGTCCATTATAAGAGATTTTACTTCAAAAATTAAAAAATTATCAACTCTACATTAACAACGGAGTCATTGCCTTGGCGGTAGTGCTTGTCGGGGTCTGCCACAACAAACAGCAAGCAACACGTGGCCTTCACGCTGATGAGACATCGCATGAGGCGGACGTGTGCCGTGAGTTCCATGTAACTATTATTTTATAATAATTCCATTTTTCTATCTTAGACGAATTTTATTGTTTTTTATCCTAATTAACTACAATCATATATATTACATTTATAATCAAAATCGTGACCAACTCAACTATAATTATGATTAACTATTGACCATGATAATTATAACATTTTTATCTATATTTTCTTAACCCTAGATCATCATCATTATAACTTTTTTAACTATATTTTTTTAACCCTAATCAAGATGATAATATCATTTTTATCCATATTAATTGGACTTCGATTTTATCTATACTCAATTAGATGTGCTATACACTAATGTGTACACAGGAGACAAATCTTATTTGCTTCAACTAGTGATTAAAGTTTCATATCGCATTTGGAAATATATTGTCTCCCGGGTCTGTTAGTGGGCCTTCACCTTGACTTTCGTGTCCCACGTTTGTTTCATTTTATTTGAGATTACCTGATGTGTCTGAATGTTTCATGGATGTGCAACACAAGTAACATGAATAAGATCTCACAATTTTTTTTTGTATTTGTTAGGTAAGAAATTTCTGCATGTAACACAAAAATTGCATAGCCAGATGTGTTCATCAAAGTTTTTCAATATAGATGTCCAAATTTGCAGAGGTCAAATGCCAATATTCATGAACCCTTGTTACAACCTAGCTATCCTTTTAAGTGTGATCCTTTGTTCCAAATTTATTGATTCCACAGGATTATCACCAGCAGTTCAGTAAGTTGATCGAGGTAACCGCAGCAGGACCATTTTAGAAGTATGATCGCCTGTTCCAAAATTCATGGATTCCACAGGATTACCTGTGGTTCGGTAATTTGCGCAAGGTATCAATGGAAATAGGAGAACAAGAATCACGCCGACAAGATTGACTATTACATTTTTCTTTTCACACTGCTGTTCATGGGTTTTGTTGACAGTTACATTTTTCCTTTTCAGACTGCGTTTCAGGGTTTTATTTATCTACCCATATGAAGTCAGGTGTAAGTCATGCGTCCGTCACATTCTTTTTCCCGGCATCAGTCGCACTGAGTACCAGCGCCTCAACATGTGATTTCATTGATTCTTTGAATGGATATACCCACAACTAATGGCTGTTTTTCTTTTGTTGGTCAGTTTCAATGTAAAAAATAACACGTATTTGTTCTCTGTTTCTTCAAATCAGTGACACTCAGATATGTGCATTAATAATCTGTGGTTCTCGATGCCAGTCCCTTTAACTGCGTTGGAGCCCACGAGGAGACGTTCCCCTCTTTTCTAGTCCTGAAAAAAGGCCCAATTGGCACAACTCATGCCTATAAAAAGGACCACTGTTACCAAGAATCAATGAAAGCAATGCATGCGCTCAGCAGCTCTCCTCTGGTTATTGTTATTGCTGACCTTAGAAGTGACATGGGCGATAGCATGAGCAAGGTGCCTGGCAGCAATACAGTGGCCATCAAACGCTGGACTTGTTTTGTGGCTGCAATTTGGCTCCAATCTATTAATAGCATCAACTTTGATTTTTCTGACCACTCTTCTGCGCTGAATAAAACTATGGGGATTAATCAACTACAACTGAATAGTTTGGCGGTGGCCTCAGATCTTGGAAATCATTTTTGTTCAATTTGGTTGAATGCATACCCTTTTATTTGATTCCTAATTCCTAATTCTTCTATTTTCATTGCCATAGACTTTGATCGAAACTCCTAGTGCTCATTTTGGCTCACACATAGGTAATCGAAAGGAGTTGAGCTTTGTGATTTATTTGTACTCTACAAGTTTACTTTTCAACCAGTTATTTTTGGGTCTAGATGTGTTCGACCTCTGGTTGACTCAGGCCAACCTATTGGTTATTCTTAGTAGTTGTTAAATATCTGGGTTGGAAATTCTTTTTATATTTTTCACTGGGCATGATCTGGAATAGTCATGGTTTATGTTCATAAAAATACCTTCCCAGGTTTGCCGCATTTATACTAGAGTAATCTTTTGAGTATGACCACATCCGATTTAGGTAATTACATAATGATTTATGTTCTATATTTTGGTTTGGTCAACTGATGCATAACCAAGTTAGGCATAAGGGTTTGTATCAAGCCTAGAAGTCCTATGGAAATGAAAACCTTTGTTGATTTTACGAGTGTGTAGCTCAACATGATAGAAAGAAATTTCCTTGCATTTCTTCATTATTGTTGTCAATTTTTATTATTTTTTTCTTTGGTTAAATGGTTCCCGAGTCTCGAATAGAGAAATCCTTTCTTCATTTTAAAAGGGTTCCACGAATTTGAGTTTTCTACGTTAGAGTGGTTTTTGTAAATTTCCGTATGACCCTAATCTTGTTTAACACCTCTCCTTTCAACTACCACAGATTACCCCGTGTCGATAACGATGAACAGAAGTTCAGATATTGGGATCCCTATTATTCTTTACTCCTACAATTTTTTGTTTTATTTCCTTTTAGGCCCTAACGATCTACACTTCCTGGATCATGGCAAGTATGACAAATATAGTGGATTCAAAAGTGTGGAGCAAGATTATTTTCTTTGTGGTTTTTATTTCTCCTGACATTGAAGTAATTATTTTCTCAACTGCACTAAATGTCCAGGTGGGCACTTCAAATCACATTTTAACTTTGTTGCAATAGTGTAAACGCTCACTGTTAATCATTTACACAATGGAGCCCAATCTAAAGGCGATGGATTTTGGGACTATAGCTTGAATTATTTATGGGTTGTCTCCCTTCAAACATCCATTTTTATAAACGCTACATCTTTGATTATGAAGTTATCAGATAAGTATTCTAATTTATAGTTAGAGCCCAGTGAAGTGTGATTTCCACTAAATACTTTCGCATAAACAAACGTTATATATTAATGGCCTTTCATTTTCAGAGAGTAATGCATGGAGTATTTTCTTGTATCACAATTACACGTTATTATCTCGCATTATTTTTTTTCCATATAAGCTATTGTCATCTAGAATTTTTAATGAATGTGAAGTTGGTTTTATCATTCTACTTACTTCTAGGTGTTCTAGTAATATGAGGAGTTCCTTTTACAATATCAGTATATATATGTGCATGATGTTATTGGAGATCAGAGGCACAACTAGTTTTAAAATCAAATACACAGCAGATAATTCAAGCACATCAAAAACACAGGAATTAACGTGGTTTACCCAACCAATCTGGGCTACGCCCACACAACATAGGCATAGGCAATTTATTAATCAAACAAGAGATTACAAAATGAAATCCTCACAAACTATCACCCTCATAGCAAACATCCGAATGGTTGCCTGTTATATAGCAAAGAGAATCTAACAACCTCATTAACTCACTCACATCAAATATAGGAGGCATTAATCATCTCCCAACAACCTGGAGCTAATCTAGGAATTGATTCCTATTGTTGTCATCAACTGAGATTTTGCCTATCTTATGCAAAAAAGAAAATCTCAACAATCTCCACCTTGAAAACAATTAGTCTGATGCCCTGTTATTATTATTTTATCTTTTCTACAAGACAAGAGAAGCCAAACACCAGCGTAGCTTCTCTAACAAAACTGGTTTTGTGAACATGTCTGCACAATTCTCCTTTGTATGCACCTTTTCCAGAGAGACTCCCCTTTCAGTGATAACCTGTCTTACA